>JAOWBC010000002.1:767676-780727 GCA_028566105.1 Hypoplectrus providencianus
ATTAATGAGCACGTTATGGTTTCAGTTAATTAAGTAGTGTAAAACTATAGTCCAACTACTTATCTGTCGGACAGGCTAATGTTAGCAGCTAACGGGGGGGGGTGCTTCTTCTCTGCTTCGATCTAATTTTACTTCTGTTGTCGATCTTTTGCGTTCGTGCGCCTGACACTTCCCAGCCACCGTAAAATGCCCTTTTTTGCTAGAAATTTTTTTTGCTAGAATTAGAAATTTTGCTATTCTGGTTTGGGGCGATAAACTTTAACCAATAGAAATTTATATGAATACGCCGTCCTTACTCAGTTCAAGGCTGTACCTCAAAATAAGAATAATCATGTCACATTACAAAGGCCACTAACGTTTCATATCTTCAAATGCATTTTGATTGAAATGGTACAAACAATTTGACCGAAGAAAGCCTGGTCCTGCACTTCTCAGGTGCTGGGTAAAGTCCAACTTAAAGTAGAAGTAGATTCATCATATCAGCCAAATGTTTTCAAAGCACAAGTTATTTTTGTAGGCTCATCACAGTATTCTGAGGACTTATGGACATCATGAAGATGAATCAATTGAAGATCAATGAAGAGCATGAAAAGCGACAAATTGGGTGGATGGATGGTTCAAACAAATGGCTTTCATCCAATAGACCACTGTGGCCCATGTTATACCAAAAGTCCCCAGAAGTTACAGATTTACATTTGAAACCTAACTAACACACATAAATTAACTTATGTATAAATCAAGCAGCATTATGAAGAATTGTCTTTTTGTGATTTTGCACTTCTACAGTTTTACCTTAAATCAAATACTAAGAGGTCGACTACTTTGCCAACACAGCCAAACATGAAACAAATGTAGCAATAGCCATATAATATTACTCACTAGTCCAGAAGCAGGAAGACTAACTCAGTAATTCAGCAACTCTGCAATTTATAGGTTAAGTAATGTTGCATTTTACAATATTAAGTCCTCTAAATGTTTAAATATATGACCTAGTGAAGCATCTTTGTTTGATGTAATGCCCTCCCTGGTGTATAAAAAAGTGAGCTGAAGGATTCTGACCAAACATTTGTGGAAAGGTAGGAGTGAGAAGGGGTTGTGCCAGCAGACACAATGTCATGGTGATGATATTTTACTTGTTATGACAGAAGTAGTTGCATCCCCTGAAATGAGAAAACTAAGGAAAACACATTATTGTCTGATGTCATTTTATTATATTCTATTATACATAGTAATTTGTTAAATTATAAAAAGCAGGTATGTAAGCACAATGCATTACCTTCTGGGGAGAGTTTGCTGAATATTAATTTTAAATGACGGACATATCAAAAGGTTCTGGTCACATGGAAATGAAAAATTGTGTTTGTTGATTTGCAGAGGTAGGAAATTTCTTGCCCTTCGAGAACTGCTGACACAGACCTCCAGAGAGGCTGAATCCTACTGAGGGAATAGCTGGCTGATTAGTAGGTCAGCTAAACAGCCCCTGGGCCAGCCAGCAGCCACTCGGGGACAGGCCCTGGTCTTGAAACCTGCCTTGGAAATGACTTTTAAAATGCTGTTGTTGGGTTTCAAGCTACAACTGGCTGATGTGTCAGACTAAATTAAAGGTGAGATATAACAGTTAGGTCCAGACATTTCAAGTTAACTGCCCCTGCATATCATTTGCATGACATTACACCAGCAATTAACATAAGGACTAGAAACTGAGCCAGTAGAATCATGCAAAACAAATGTAGAAGTGCCAGCATCAACAAACTAAAGTTAGTTTTCAGGTACATTTTGCTTTTTAATGGTAGAGGTGATGGTGACTGGAAACCAGAAGGCTTGATTTAGGCTCACTGGTACCCATTCATCTGTAGCTCTCGTCTAGAAAGAGTAGTATTTTCTGAGAACATTCCATATTCTCATTTTCCCATGAAATGTGACCATATGTAAGCCTATATCGACACAAGTTCAAGCCTTGCTCCATTTGCTTTAGTATTACGCTGCTCGGCTCAAGGTTCTGAGCACAGCTGCTTTTGGCCAGCCAGGAAATTGCACCTGAAATTGGCCCTGTGGTCTGAGTGGCTTATAAGCCACCTTGCAAGTATAAAAGTAAATGACAGGAGCAGAGAAATAGCCTCTCCACTTCTCTATATCCACCACAGGCACATTTCTCATCCATCGACAAGAATCTTGCATCTGCCTGCAGACAGTGGTTAACAGAAAAGGTCAGCGAGTCATGTTGTATATAGTCCAGAGTGAAAGAATCCAAAATGGAAGCGGCTGTCCATTTTCTTTGGCCAACACTACATGTACAAATAAATCCCCAATCCTCTGTTTTTCTTTTATTCCTGGTCGGTAATAACCCTGTTGTTTTCAGTTTTGCTGCTATTGCTGTAAATTGGCTTGCTCTTTGGTATGTTCTGCTTGGTCAGGGAATGAATGGAAGAGCTTGAATTTCACTGAACTGGGCAAAAACTGCAATTGAATAGAAATTGTGCACTGGCTTTCATTATGAATTGAAATAGATCATTTCTCTATTCGCTGTCTCCTGGGTTTTCAGCCTGTGAGTGAGCAAAAGATATGTCTTGCTTAGCCGGACCTAAGCCTTAGTTTTAGAGAGGCAGTAACTGCAGGCTGGAAACCTGGTCATGTATCAATGCCAAACACCGGAGGAAACGTACCTTTAGTGGTTAGTCTCTGGAAAAGGTCCAGTGCTGTTGGCCATGTTGGCTACTCTATCATTGCAATGTCAGGCCTAGAGCGTGTTCAAGCCTGTAGATGATTTTTCTTCTTATCCACCATACCTCAACACTTCAGCATGCCTGATTACAACAGATTTAACATTCAGTACAGGTCCCTTGCTTATAAGATTGAATTAATATGCTAACATTTTGCATGAATATCTGCTTTGTAGCCAAGATTCAGAGCTTTGTATAGCATGGTGCTTTGGGGCATAATTCACCAAAAATAGGAAGGTTATTTGGAAAGAAATCAACACAAAATATTTAGTTTTACTTAAGGTCTTAAATTTTATCAGCATCTGCCCTCAGGTACCAAATAAATTACACTAGCGTAATCATGGATGGATTATTGAGCAGGCCTACCAGACAAAGGCCTGAGGCCCCAAAGGGTTCTGTTGGCTTCTGTCTGAACTAACTGTTAAAATGTCCTGTTAGAAAGTCAATCAAAGCATTACAAATACACACAACAGACTTCTAAGATAGAAACAACTAATACAAAGCAATAGTCTTTTATAACATATGTTTAAATTTACATTCAAGCAGTGACTCCTCCTTAGTTCTGCAAATGGGATTCTGCAGTGTAGTAGGAAACTAATGACTAAACAAGGGGGTGGGAACATTTGTGTCAATGACTTACACAGAAAAAACTGGCCTGGAAACTGAACAAAGTTCTTTTCATAGCATGGTTCATTCAGGATTTTCTCAAAATTGGAACAGTTTATTACATAAACTGACTTTCTTTTGTTGTTTACTGCTGAATCCCTGAAAAAAAAATGTTTTTGTTGTTGTCTGGATGCTTTCTCTTGAATGTTATTTCAACCTGCATTTGGTTTCTGTAGACTTGCCTGTACAAGAACATTTTTAAGTGGGGTTAACTTTAACTGACCCATTAAACTAAGTTGTCTTGGTTGCTTTGATTATTGCATATCATTTGTGTGCATTGTGTGGTGATGAAGCTAATTCACAATGAGTTCAGAGTATTTTATGCTGATTCATGCTCAATGTGGAGGACTGATCTTGAATACAATTTAAAATATTAAAATTGTCAAAAGAAATGCAAACTGGCACATCCACAAAATTTGCAATACCACAATGAGTGGAGTCAAATACAAATGTAACATCACTTTCTATGTCTGTCTGTAGTTCACGCTTCTTTTTCATATCTTTGCCCAGGGGCCCATTGTCATAATCTGTCTGTGAGCATATTGTATGAACACAAAAGGCCCTGAGATTATCTCTTGGATACAGCACACAGACAAAACCTATGCTGTATGTGAGTGGGTTTGTATTCTAACCTCGAACAGTTTTTGACTAATCACTTCTCGACTTCTGAACCTCAGAACTCGCAGAGCTCTCACTTCTAGAGAGTGAGCCTTGAGGTAACATCTGGGAAGAGATGGAGATGAAAGCTGCTACTTGAAACAGATGTAGAAGACAAGGAAAAACACTTCAAGTAATCCAATGGCTCTCCATCCACTGAATTGGAACAATGGATACATAACAATAGAAATAACATAGACAAAAAATAAAGAATAAACAGAAGAATACTTGTGCTGCTTTATTTGCAACTAAAGGTATGATGTTGATGATGTTCTTACAGGATTAAGAGAAAATAAAATTTCGTAAGATGGGAATGTACTCCTATCCTAGCTGATACCTTAACCTGTTCAGTGCTGCCACGGTATCCAGGCAGTAGCCGTCTGTTAGAATTAGGCTGTTTCATGAATACTTGATGACAATGAGCTTTGTTTAAGATTACTTTTGGATATAAAACAAAACAAAAAAAATGTTTGTTACTGACTTTGTGTGGGAGAAGCCGAGACCCTTACTATTAAACTGAAAGATTATACAGAAATAACTTCAACTTTTTTTCCTTAAGAAAATGCACAAATAATTGATCTTCAGAAACTGTGGACCAAAACTATAACCTGGGTGCTGCTGAATCCTGGCAGCAGCTTATTGGTGAATAAGGATGTCTACCCTCTCCCTTAACCTTACACACCTTTAAACATAGGTTAAATGCTCAACTTAATTGCATTAACAAATATAAGGTTCTTATTCCTCTTTTGCCCTTTGCACCTTCCACAGTCAACACTGTCTGAAAGCTGAAATATTGGTACATTTCACAATGATGGTGATGCTGTGTATTGCTTCTGGCATAAGAGCTATGTAACAATGGCCAAGAGAATTTCATGAATAATGTTTGTGAGGAGAAATGTAAAATTTGTATCTTTGCTTTATGCACAATGTTACTTACAAATAAACCAATTAGTAATGTCAGCTAGCACTGGATAACTTAGATAGCTAACATGAGTTAGCAAACTGTGAACAGGTGGCAATGGTCCAACAAAGACATTGAGTTGCTCAACAAACTAACCAAGGCAACCTAAGCACAATAAGCAGAAAACTTTGTTGTTCAGTATTCCGCATGTTAGCTTGTGACAGCCTGATCTCATGAAAATATGGGGACACATATTCCCTGGTTTAACAATGTCAGATGTGGCCTTAGCAGGAAGGTTTTGTAGCCTAAATATACATTAACTGTTTCTTGTTTTTAGCACTGCAAAATGTATGTTTTTGTAGAACAACATTTTTATAACAATCCGCAAATTTACGAAAATCTGTGAAATGAGCACAACTTCCTAACACTGAATTCCATACTGGTGGAACATCCTTTTTACACATAACATGCCAACAGTAGAGTCATAGTTTCACATAGTTTTTTAAAATCAGGTTGGCTTGTGAACTGGTGACTCAGTCGGATGCATGGTGGCTACTTGTAGTGACAGCAGCTGTTGAAACAAACAGAACAACTATGAGTCCCTATAAAATCTTATGATTTTATCTTAATCTGTTAAAATTTTTTTGTCTATTTTTGCACGCCAACACACTTACTACAATCAGCCATGGATGCATGCAGCTGTAAGAAACACATAAACACTGTAGCGATTTTTTTGAAACATGTCATTTGAAGCTTAATGATGTCCACACTTTATACCATCATTGGTCACCAGTTAGCTGTGAAAATCTGTTGACAGACGAGTGATCCCTGCTGCTGGCACAGACATAACTTACTACTTCACTGATGACTGTGTTGCAAGATGGCAAAACATACAAAGCGGTCACCAGATTTGTCTTTACCTCAAATTTTTACTGCATTTTCGACATTACCCACAGATTTTTCTATGGCTGCTTAGGAACAGAGGAACACTGTATTGACTGTAATGTAGCTCAAAAATGGCAACAGATGTCTTATTACACTTTAAGCAGAGCAACATTAGCATGCATTTAAAGCTTTCTGTCCAACTGATGAATCTAAGACCAATATCTACTTCTCTTTAGACCCTGTTTTCTTCTGCACCAAATTCTTACAGAGGGAAATACTCTGAAGCTGCTTTAGCTACAGTTGACTATTGATAAGAGACAACAGAAATTCATACAACAATGAGAAAAGGTATTCTACATTCTCAGAATTTCTACTTAGTGGCTGACTTGTAAACTCTTCCAGTTGTCATCTAATTTTTGACCCTTAAATAACTCACAGCATCGATAAACTCACGACATTGGAACCAGTTGAGAGACGGTGCCAAATCTTGTTAGACTCAGGTTTTACTAATGCCCCCCTGGTGTCAAGCTGAAATACTGAAGTTTTTGTAAAAGTATCTCAGATGGATAGTGTTATGCTTTTTCCATTGCTGAGAAGGCAGAGTATTTACAATCCAGTGGATGGCCATGATTGGACAGAACTGTCACAGCCAGCCAACCTGTTATAGTCTGCTAGTTAAGAAATGCCTGAGCTGCAGTCATGCCCTTGAGAAGTGCTCTTAAAAATAGTGGCTGTCAAATATGCAGCTGTATAATTGGAATATTAGATAAACTCAAAGAATTGTGAGTTATGACTAGCGCCTTGAACAGGAGGCAATAAACCCCCCCTTCTTACAGTTGAAGAGTGCTGTATAAAAAAGAGATGGAGGCAGGGCAGGAGAGGAATTGAGGAGGAGGACATGAGTGATATATCTTCTGCCCTTCCCAGCCCTGATTTTCCACAGTGATTGGAAGCCCTCTGCAAATGATGAGGGAGGCAGCTGTGAGAGTACAGAGGTTCTGCAGGTTCACGGCAAAGTCAACACCATCCAATCCCTCTTAAGTCTCGCACCGCTTCAAAAAAGGGTCAGTCATTTCCTGTAACAGCTGGGCACTGTAGTTTTAAGCCAGTGTTACTCAAACAGGAGGAAATGCATTTATTAGGGATTATTTTCAACAGTGGATTAATACACATTTGATACTTTGGTGAGTACCTCAGGCAGCAGGAGGTCAAAATAAAGTAAAATGTGGGCGTGTGTTTTTTTAATTTTTTTTTATTATCGAAATTAATGTATACTGTATGTCACCCAGAGCAGCACTGTGGCTCATTACTGTAATTTAGTTTTTCTTAGCTTCGTCAGTGTTGGTTCATTGTTGGTTATGGTTAGGGCAGATAAATTATCTGAGGACAATGGGACATTTATGTTGTTATGTTTAATTACAATAATTAAACTATAGCTAATAATAGCAGCTGACACAATATGTTGTGCTATGAACCTGAAAAGTTACTTTGCAATCCATCATTAAACCAAGGGAAGAAGAAAAATGGGCAGGGACTAAACCCTGGATGTTTTTCAGGTTCAGAGGAAGACAACGTGACTGCAATTTGCAAAGCTTGTTCTGCAGGTATTCATTGATCAGGGGAAGTTTCTGTGCGTATTAACTTAACAAGTGTTCAAGTCACTGGGAAACTTGTCAGTGCGACTTAGAGGTATTGAAGACATACAAAGCAGCAGCGTTGGCACAAGAAAGTGAATGTGGTAGTGCCTATTAAACAGGCCTCTGAAAGCTGCCGGATATTAATTAGAAACAGTGCAAAGGCTAAAGCAATTAAAGATGAAATCACAAATGTAAAGCATTTGATGAGGAGCTTTTGTTTGTGGCTGTAGGCGACTATCTCACCTGGTATGAGATGGTCGCCACACTCATTCATAGTCGCAACAATACCGATATTTGACTGTCTGCAACATGCCATTTAACACTGTGATTTATCTGCTAACCAAGCAGCTATATGCTTTTGGTTGTACATATCCTTTGTTTTGGTATTGAGAACGTACTTTAACATGTCTGATTTGGTCTTTGGGATTTGTTAGTCAGGACTTTGGGGAAAAAAGTTAAGAATTGGTTGTCTTTGTAACAAGTCGTATATTTTCATTGCTGTTGATATCAGCTGAAAACACACAGTATAAATTTGGCTTAATTTCTGCCCTCTGACCCTCTCCAGTGTAGGGTAATAAGACTGTGTGAGTACCTACGTCTACAAGCACATGCACAAAAAAAAAAAAAAAAAACCCTGCATGGGCACTCATCTCTCCACCCTCAATCGTTTACGCTCCACTGCCAAGTCAGAGGTCTAATTATGCATTTGAGCGTGAGAGTTTAATTTGCACTTTTCATTTGGAGTGATTGGCACTCGCATAAGTTATGCTGAATGCTGTTTAACTACAGGGGAGGCAGGCAGTAGGCACTATGCTCCATCACCGTGCCACTTCACTCACCCTTGTTATTCATGTTGCAGATAAATGTATATTCATGTCTCTGCAAACCTAAGCGTGTTGGAGTAAAAGGTCTCGTGCTGAATTGTGTGTTTGAGTGTGAAGGAGGTCTTGGAACACATCTTTGCTGGTATGAATCCAACATTACGATCACATGTAATGCATTTGCTGGGCTGTGTGTGCCAGGTAGCTGCAAATATTTTATCTGAGTGCTGGGAGACTGAGATAGATTTCCCAGCATTCCTGTTGTGAGGGCGAGGCCTCCCCCTTGGGTGCCGACGGGTGCAGTTGTGAGATCTTAAGAAACTCACACGCAAAAAGAAAGACAAACCGCCTTATTAAAATGCATGAAAACACAGTATCAGTCAAACATACCATCAGCATGTTCACTCCAGCACACAAACTGTAAAGCATTCAACCACACACTCGTGAATACACACACACACACACACACACACACACACAATGCTGCCATGCCCCACCTGCACTTTCTGTTCTGCAGTGATAGCCAACTAAACACCCTGCATCTTTTCTTCCCTACTTCTTCTCTTTTCTTCTTTTTTCTTCTCTGCTTCTTTGTCACACCCTGAAAACAATAACTCATTTTCTCTTTCTCCCACCTGCCTCCCTCCTCTGCTGAAATCTGCAACACCAACAATTTCCTTCCTTTCCTTCAACACACATCCCCATGTGGTCAAGCACCAAAATGCACTGCCCACTGCCAGTCGCTGACACCCCATCACCCCCCACCCACCGTCTTTGTTTTTCCTGAATATCTCTTCTGTCACACACACACACACACACACACACACACACACACACACACACTGGCACACACACACATAACTCCCTAATTAACAAACAATTTGTAAAGGGAGGAGGTAGGCAGATGTTGGGAAAACAATTAAGAGAATAGAAAATTGCTAGACAAAGGCTTTTGAGAAGCACCGCGACCCTTCCTAATCCCGCCCGCCTGTCTGTTACGATGATAGTTAACCACGTCTCATGGGTTTGTACAGCTCTGCCTCCTTCCTGCAGCCCAGTGGGCGTGGGGCTAATAATGGAGCCATCTGAAAAGTGTGATAGTCACATGATGCAGAGTAGTCGGCGATCTGATGATTTACGAGGAGAAACATGAGATTGCCAAAAGATGTGAACTAGGACTGTATTTTTCTGTCCTTGTATTTTTCCACGAAAGACTTGCTGATCGTGCATGCTCTTTTTTTAGCCCTGTCCTACTTCACATTTAGATAGTTGCATCCTCACCTGCCTGGTGCACCTGGTGCTGATGATGCTGCCGGGCACTGAGCTCCTGTGCAAGCACCTTCTTTGGTTTCTATAGAATACATATAGAAGTTGGTGGAGAATGGTTTAACTGCATATCTTTGTGAAATACATGATTTTCTGTTCTTGTCAGAGGCGGAATTGTGCAAATGCTTTTTTTTTTTTTTTTAGTGTTAGAGCTCTTCCTATGTTTGCGCTTGTGGCACTTGCTCAAGTCATAATTATTGGATAATACTGCAGGCTGAAACAAAATGTAACAACAGCACAAGCAGAGAAAAGTCACCAGGTCACACGATGGTCAGCTTATGTAAAATCTGTTTGGATGGATATTGCTGTATGAGTTATGCGTTAATGGTCTGACCCAGGCAAAAAACACAATGAGAATATCCAGAGCATCATGACACAATGCTTTAAATGATTTCAGACAAAGACAGCAGCCCTACAGCGTGTGTGGTGATTCAGTTACTGTACTGTCAGGTTCTTCAGGCTTAGCCCGGTGCAGTGCTGTATAGACAGTCATATTTGCATTTTTCTCCTTTTGTGCCCCCAGGAAATCTACTCTCTTGGAGCATGCATTGCTTTCTTCAAAGATACTCAAAAGAGTTTTCCCAGAATGCATCACATTTGTTTATATTCCAATTTTTACTCTTCGGGGTGGCATGTTTGTGTTGCTTAATGTACAAGCTGAATATATTTCAAACCTGCACCTTCCTATTTACAATTGCATTCACTGTTTCATTGTTTACACCATTTCCCAGCTCAAGCCACACTCTCACTCTAATTTCCATGGTTGGCACAGCTCTAAGGCCCCCTTCACATGAATGACAAGTCATTAGCCTGTTAAATTGCAATGGAGAATCCACTTATCCTCCCAACCAACTGTACACTAGTCAGTAGAAAGCATGAAATTGTGCAAAGCTCATTCTGCTCACCTTGAAAACTACTTTATTGTGGTGCGTTCTTGAATGCTAATACATTTTATTTTGAAAAAAAAAAAAGTGTGTTATCTATAATTTTCATTGGCTGTCTTAAAAGGAAGTGAATCTCAATAGCTTTGGGTGAGCTACCACACTCCATGGAAATAGATTTGTTACTCCCCTGTAATGCTGTAAAATGCCTCTTACTCTACTTTCAGTGCAGATATATTTGTATTTATTTCTCAGCCTCAGCTGCATGTGCTAGTCCACAAGTGGTAGCGTAGGTAGATTGCCTCGTGAATTATTAAATAAACCAGATTGCCCTATCAGAGTAGAAGAATGTGAGCGGCAGTGGTGTGCCATGAAGAAATCGGAGCAGAGAGATTAGGAAAAGTAAAACCATGTGATGGGGTCTTTATGTCTCCGGAAAGACGGAGAGCAGATAACAGTCCTTTCTTTTATTCATTTTGGGAGTGAAAGATAGATGAGCGGCTGAATAATTTCTAATCTTCTTTGAGGCCATTCAGCAGAGGACGGACGGGGTAAAGATGTTTATTTACGATCTTCATGGTGCCGCTAGAAACCTGACATTCCTGCAGCGGACTGAGATTCAGCAGAGATACGGCGTCGATCAAAGTGTTGAGGATGTGAGAGGAGAACTGGAATCTCTTTTTGGACGGACGGTTTTCTGCAGCTGTGTCCGCTCTGCATGAGTCCATCATCAATGTGCAGAGACACAGAAAAGGCCTTTATCAGGCCTCTGCCGACGCTCAGAGGGTTACTGTTCTCTTTTTGTGCCTTTCCTTTTTCATCTTTTATTGTTTTTGTCTGACTTCTGACCTCCTAGTCTTGCCTCTTCATCTCTGTCTCCTGCATGGCATCATGGTGAGCCTTTCCAGATAAAATAAGTCAACTTTATACCTTTCAGATATTGTAGGTGTTACTATCTCAAAAGCAGTTTTCACACTGCACTGTTCTGTCTTTCTGCTCCTCTCTGACCCTATTCGCACAAACTTTTAGAGTGGGCCGGACAGGCTGTGGAGCAGAACCACAGCAGGCAAGGCTCCTTGATATGGCCCCTTTGGGGCTCCCCTGCAGCAGTTCTGGTGTTTAATCAAGCCCCTGGCTTTGACTCCCAGCAGGCCCATGCTCCCCTGACCCCCACCATCTGTGGAGGCTTCAGTTCACAGAACCCACACGCTCTATTATAAGCTACCTGTCCTTGAGCTCTTTCCAGTTTTTACAGCAGTGTGTTTTGCTGACATTGCTAATCCACAGAATATATACCTCATACTCACACACAAAGTGTGGGCTCACCGTACAATACAGCTGAGCAGGAGCAAAAACCTCCCCTCCTCTGAAATGGTTCAAGGGGACTAAAAGAGGAAAGACAACAGCAGCATCAAGGGCAAGCATCCAATTTAGCTCTCAGTCCTCTGACAATCAGGAGAAATCTCATATTTGGCCTCAAAAACCATCCACTGCCCCAATGATGTGAAAGTCCCAACTTGGCGCCCTCAGCAGTAAAAACAAATCAGTGCTATGAGTATTTTTCTCCTGCTTCTTGTCCGTTACCACTGTTTTAAGTTTGTGAGTGCAGCAGATAGCCATCCAGCCAGCAGCAGCGGCTGTTTCTCTGCTCCTCATCACAGGGCCTTGACCACAGAGAACGTCTTATCAGCTCCGCGTGTGCCACCGATCTTAAGCCTGCGCTGATGGATTTGGCTGAGTGCTCGATGGCTGAGTTTTAAGCAGATTCATATCAGGGTGATTGAACGGGCTGGGGCTTTGGTTGGCTAGTGTCAGTGCTGTTGGTGGTGTTATTGCTTACGCGAGGGGAGACAGTGACACTATAGCTGTGCTGATGGATAGAGAGGCTGAGATTTCCCTAAAGGAAGAGGGCAAGATGGAAGACAGAGGCAAAAGGAGGAGGAGAATAAGATACACAGTGGGAATATTTATGTTTGGAGTGTGTCTCTAGCATTAGTTGTGTGTAAAAAAAGATAAGACAGTCATTATAACCTAAAGTGAACCTGACTTTTACTACAAACAACTTCTAAAATGGCAAGATTTAGTGGAATTAACTCTGAAAGGAAGAACCATGATACAACTATTATGACTGTATGCATTCAAATGAATCAGGATCGGTGAGATGACCTTTGACCTCTGGTGTATAAAGAAAGCCTTTTGAAACCTATTTGGGAAGCATTTGAAATAGATCAATACTACAATGAAAAATTACATTAATCTTTCAAAGAAAATGAAAAAAAGTTTAGAAATAGCAATAGTTCCATGATTCCTGTGGGCCTGGTTTGCACTCACAACCCAATCTGTTTCTGAAATATACAGATTTGATCCAGAATGATTTAAGGAAGTTTGAAGACTAAATTAGATTAGAATTAGAAACCACATTTCAAGGTGTTTCAAAAAAATTAAATTTTAAAAATACTTTGCTTTCGTCTGAGGAAGCTCGCCCCAGATGTTTGTTTCTAAATTGATGATAGCCACAGACTGTTAAATTGTTGAGACCAGACCAGGCTGGCAGGTG
>JAOWBC010000002.1:800033-813755 GCA_028566105.1 Hypoplectrus providencianus
GGCTGCTACAGGGGATTGCCCCAAACGAAGTTTCGTTGTATCTTGTTGTACAATGACAATAAAGCTTCTATTCTATTCTATTCTATATATATATGCCTGGATTGAAGTTTCCAGGGCTCTTCCTGACAGACATGTAAATGTCTTCAAATACATCTGATTATTGAACAACAGTTGAAATGTTAGCTCTCTTACTTTTGTGTGGACATATGCACTGGGGCAATTCTGTTATGGATCTGGGATTTGTGGGTTAAAAAAAAAAAAAGGAAACAGTAAAAGTATCCTTTCAAGCTTTTGCCTCCTCTTAAAAGTTTATCAAAAGCAAAAGCAGACAGGTTGTCGTTGATTAAGATCCATTTTTTCTTTCAGTCAGCTCCGTCTCTCTCACCATCTTCTCTGATATCTTGTGATATATACAAGTTTAAATAGATGATTGTGAGCAAAAATGATAGGGGTTGAGATATAATACATCCAAGGTTAAGTTTTGTATTCAGCCTTTGTGTTTATGCAGTTGCATACCATTTTTAGCCTATTTTTTCTATCTTTGATATATATTACAAGCCATTAGATGTAAGGTATCAAGTTGCAACCTTTATGTTGAACATATTATAAACAGCTTTGTATTCAAAATGTGCATTGCATATTGTATGTTAATCCCCGTGTCATACACATGTACATGTCTGTTCCGTCGGAGGCTGTACTTTATGCCGCAGCATCTGTGGACGCACACCAGAAAGCAACTTTATTTAAATCCAAGTAAATGAAGCATGAAGGGCTTCTTGTTGTTCCCCATTTACTTCCTATATTTCTCTGTTTCTCCATCTTCTTTGTGCAGCCTCTCCCCCCGCCTGTGTCACACACTTTCCCTCCTTCATACATTCTTTTCTTTTATTCTCCCTCTCCTTCACATAGATTACTGTGTGGTTGCATGGGGGTCTGGAGCACTGCCTACTCTAGCCAGCTTAGGTGAATCAGTTGCCATGGCAATCAAACCCAAATAACCAACAATGGCATGTTAATTATGGTTATTACTGTATGAAGACTGTTCCAAGAAAATGAGCGATGGTACTTTTCTTTGGAGGGATTAAAGAAAGAAAATGTCAGAGGTGAAGCAGCTTGGACAACATAATTCATAACAGAGTGTTGATTGCAGAAGTGTTAGGTCTTGCAAGGTCCCTCAGACTGTTGTGGTGCAAATAAAGGGACCACAAAAAAAGCCTGCTGCCCTTGGCGCTGAGGGGGTGACAGGAAAAATATGGTGTTAGCTGCATGGAAAAAAAATTGGCACGCAAAACCCCATTGTAACAGCCCCAAGGCTTGTGTGATGTCATCTAAGTGAATATACCTGTGGCTAGAAACTGTGGAATTATTTGATAAAACAATAATATGCCGAAATATAAGTTAAATCATCAACACTGTTTTGTAACACTATTGCAGGTGTTAAAGGTTGGACATTAGACTTAGTTTAGTGACATATTTGACTTCCTTTAATAAGATTATGCTGATTTACTCTGACCATGTCTCTGAGCTTTCAGTCTCCCTGAACACTCAGATTCTTCAAACTGTAATTTCTGGGGCTACATCGGAGGCATAGTGAATTCCCTCGTCCCTCCATACACACCCTCGCCACATATCATAGATACAAATAAGATACAATTATGTACAAAACATTATTTGAATGCAGTTAATAGTGTTGAAGTAATCTAAAATAGATTTTAATTCTGAATAATGGATATCATAAGTTTACAGCATTTATTTATTGTGTCCAGATGCCCTTTCAAGGTAGGTTTCCCAAGTCCTGATAAAATCATGAAATATTCCCAATATTCACACACACACAGACAGACACACACACACACACACACACACACACACACACACACACACACACACACACATATATTCTTAAAATATGGTGACACTTTCACACTTTGCAAACTGCAGATAGCTTCCTTATTTCTTTGTAGAAAAAAATAAAAGTTGAATAGATTCATGAGGACAAGTGTAATAATACAGTAATTAGTGGCCATTTACGGAAATTCAAATACACCTTTTTAATTACACTTTTCTAAAAAGACCTTTGTGCACTGCAAGTAAATGCATAGCAGTTATATGTATTTCCAGTTCCTTTCTCGCCATAGCCAGATAGTTTTTTTTAAATACATTTGTGCATTGAACTCGACAAAACCATATATATCAGGTATGAATTCATGAAGATTTGACAGTCCAGACCTGCCAGCATGTTTCATTGCTGCTTTTTTTTATATTACATGCTGCTGTATGTGTCTTCATTATTCTTAATCTTAAAATAACAAATATTCAAGTAAACCAAATGCTCAACAGGTAAACAGCACAGTTACAAAATATCTTTTCATTCTACAGCAAGATATTTTTTGTCCCTGCCCGGTACTAATGGACCATACAGGTCGGCTAATGTGCTACAGATGCTTCCTGTGGCCGTCTCTGTGGAGTCAGTACACAACCACAACTGATATTTGGCGCCTAAGTCTTTTGATAAAGGGCTTTTATAATATCCATGTTTACCACAACCAGTGCGTGGCCTATGCTGACAGTGAACGAAAAGGAAGTGCAGAGGAAGGGATGAGAGGAATAACAGGAGGTGGATCAACAAGATGAAGCTTTGCCATTTCCAAACCGTCTGTTCCTCTCGCATCCAGCCATTACCAGCGTTAGCATCTACTTGTCAGCTTTCTGGTTAATTAGATCCAATGGTGTCTGTGCGTGTGTGTGTGTTTGCATGTGTGATAAGGCAGTTGCCATGGCAATAGTCTTCCTCTATTACCCCACTAACAGAACGCTAACAACTTGCCACCTTTCATACACCCACGTCAGGTTGCCTAATGTTCTACTTAGTACAGCTTCTGGTGCTAACTTTTGTCAGGCTGAATTCGTTAAACATAAATTATAACTTCCCAGGTGCACATTTTAGTTCCACTATACGATCATGCTACATTTAAACTTTAGTTAATCTGCTTGATCAAGATATTTTTTGCTCTAAAGTTCCAGTTCAGCACAAAACATCATGTCTGTTTTGGATAGAGGTTGAGATGGAAACGAAGAAGGGTCAAAAAATTGGAGGTGGTGTGAGGTTTTTTCTCTCTTTCTTGCCATTTCCATGCGGCTAAAATGAGAGCGCTGTGTAGCTTGGGGAAGGCCTGGGAGGGAGGGGCCTCTTGGGAAGTTTTAAGCTGCTGTCAGTCAATGTCACTCTCTGCTATTTAGATTCCAATTACACTTGTCAGCTCAGTCTGAGCTCTCATCTGTCTCTCTCTCCTCCATCTCTGTCTGTCTGCCTCTTTAAACCCTCACACACTCTACTTCTCTGTGTCCAACAAGACCATGCACTCATTCTTCTCCTTTCTTTATTCATCTGTAACCTCCCTCTGTGTCAGTCAGTATTACCGTCTTCTGGATTCTCTACCCCACTCGCGCTGGGTATTCACTCCCGCTTTAATCCTTTTCATTTTATACTAACTTAGACAGTGAGGTTGTAGAAGTTTCCTTCCCAGCTGATTTATAGACATGGTAAAGAAAAAAAGCTAAGTGATGTTGACTCTGACGTTACTTGGTGGTTACCATACTGAAACAAGTATTTGTGTTGTTTGTGATCATTCTTTGACTGCACGCAGGAGAATGACAGCCTGTTGCACAGATGCACATACATCTGATAGATAAATGAAAAAAAAAATGGATAAAGTTAATGTTCATTTCGACACGATTAGGCCTGTGACCATTTCATAATTTATAAAGCAGAATTTTAACTGGAAAAAAATGCAATTCTGTTGCGGATATTCATTCATTCATTATCTTAACCATGGGTCACGGGGAGGTTGTGCCTATCTCAGCCGGCTTGGGGCCGGAGGCGGGGTACACCCAGGACAGGTGGCCAGCCTGTCACAGGGCTGACGAACAAATGACCACATTCACATTCACACCTACGGGCAATTTAGAGTAACCAATTCACCTAATGTGCAGGCCCACGCACCCAGGGGGAAAACCTGCAAACTACAGCAACATACAGAAGTGCCCATGCCGGGATTTGAACTCGCAATCCCTCGGCCCCAAGCACTGTCGCTGTAAGGCATGAGTGCTAACCACGATGCCACGGTGGGGCCCCGTTGTGTATAGTCCTGTTTTATTAACCATTATCAATGTCTTGTATTGTGTTTAACGTCATGAATAAATTGGATATGTTTCTTAATCTTAAGCAAATCTCTGAAAGCAGCTTCCATTGTGACACCAACCCTGACTGGACAAGTATCCTTTGCCACTAACAAATGACATATTGGACCTTTCTTGAGGGCTTTGAGACTTTTATGCATTTAACATCAATACATTAAGGGGGGGCCATGGGACTTATTGGCAGGTAAATGGCTGTTCTATATTGTTCTCCTGTTGCTGCAGGTTTTAAGCATTTTCCCATTAATACAACTCATGGCTTCTGGTCAGTTAAGAGATTCAGTACCCAACAATAATCACTGTAACTAAAACAACACTTAATAAAATCTTGATAAGAGGTAATTCCAAACAGTAAAGCAGTGTTTGTACTTCACACAACAACTAAAGTAAAAGTAAAAAGTATGCTGCATTAAAACTACTCTGACAAGTTCAATTATTATTTTGTTACTTAAGTAAATGTAATGGAGTAAATGTAGCACATAACAAACCAAATCTGTAGTTGCACAATGGTCACCAATTCCAGCTCCACGGTTTGCTTGAATACAATTGTGGCATCTTAATTTCCCCACTCAACCTTAGGTCGTCCAGCCAGTTGCCATATCAAAATTATGATCAAGAACTATTATATTAATCTAATATCTGACAAATTGCTTAATTTGTGTAATTTTGTATATTTCATCAATATTCAAATGATTGTACACCAGATAACAGCCAGTTAAACTGATGTCAAAGGGCTACTTTCGCACAAAAGCATTCACTCTGGGTGTGATTTTGTGCATTAGCAGCTCCAGCCGTTTGATTTAATCTAACTGCTCATGTTAACTGTGAAATTTTACTCCTTATTTCAAATTCAGAGCAAGCTAATTCCCAAGTAAATACTGTGCTCTCATGCTTGATTATTAAACAAAAATGTAAAACTAACTGTTGGCATTGACAGTTAGCTGTTACACCACAATAAAAGTCAGTCTCAAAATATATTGTATTCACAGCAAATCAGTCCTAGTAGAGCCCTGTCTGGCAGTCAGGAAAATGTATGGGGGACTGGGTATCCGGCTTTATGAATGGATACATGGCCTGCTAGCAGGAGGTTTAGATGGATGGACAGTCAGATGAATGGATTGGAGGCCTGAGGTTGCAGGATGGGTATGAATAGATGGATGGTAGGATTGATGCCGAGAAGCTGGAGCAGTTGCCTAGGGGGAGAAAAGTATTAATCAGCACTTGTGACAGCTTCGGAGTGACAATATCCTGCCCCCCTGCTCCAAAACTTCTGCGTTGGGGAGGGGGTGAGGTTGTGGGGGCTTTATTACAACGGCCGAGGCATTATGTGAAGGCTTCGGAATCTCCCCCAGGGATTAAGGAGGACCTCAGTTGCCATGAATATATTTTTGTCTTCTTTTTTTATTGTCGCCCTTCAACTCTCTATTCTAACTTTTTCAGCTCATGAGCCCTCTGAGGTCAGTACTTTGCGTGTGTGAAACACGGATGGTCTGCCCACAGCCACTACCCCGCCTGCCAGGTCTCGTTCCACTGCCATATGGCACCAAACCGCCTGGCCATCCCAACTGTAAGATCCTGCTGAAAAAAGCAGCGGCGAGGTCAACGCAGGGTGAAGCTCTATTGGAAGCCTCACGAATGTCCTGCCTGCACACATATGCAAAAATAGCATTGCAAGGGAGGATGAAAGGGGGCGTCAAAGTCCTGATGTGTGTGAACGCCGTTGGGTGCGAATGCAACTCCATCTGTGGCTAATAATGTTTAACACGTTGGAGGCCTTTCCACCACAGCTTCTGCCACTCCATAAATCACACACATCTGGTCCAAAGATCCCCCGCTGCTGGATGCTGGTGGCAGGGAAACACACATGCAAATGCACACATAAAGAAAAGGCAGAGACAATATGTATACTCTCTGAAGTTCAACAAGTCACACACGTAGTCATTTATCAGTGCTGAGTTTGACTTTTGTCGGTATGCGTGTGTGTTTGTCAGGAAATGTAGCCTGTATGCTTTGATTTTAAGGATGTAAACAACTCTAAATATTGTTAGGACACGCACAGACAAAATATGCAAAGGATCTTCAATGTCAATGTTCAAGCATTTCTGAAAACATACATATATTACAAACATTTTTTAGTGTAGATATGCAAAATGTATAGTGAAAAAGCAACACAATTAGATTAAAGGTAGTTTAAAGTTGTGCAGGAGACTATAAAGCAATACTGACTGGGGGTACTTGATGACAGACAAGAAAACAATAATAAGGTGTACAAGTGCAGAGGGCTTTTCTTGTCTTGCTTCCATCATCTTCTCACTGAATGTACAAAATCCAGTTATTATTACATTTAAATCATGATATATGGCACAATAAGCTATCAAATCATCTTAAGGGACCAAGTATATGATAATGGCCCACTTGTTTCATACATTGTGGCTTTTCAAATAAACCTTTGAGGCATCAGACTCACTTGACTCTGTAAGGGTAAAAGAACAACTGCTCATAGCAACCACTTTGATAATAACTTTTTTTGTTACAGTGATAGACATTGCAGACGGTGACAGAGTGTCCACTGAGTTGGGAGAGAGATCGGACTGGATCAGCACTTGATGACGTCTCTTGGAAATTGAATATAAATGTAAAGATTCCACACTAAAATTAATTTGTGAGTAAGGCTGGTGATGGTAGGGTAGTCAATATGGTCTTTATATCTAAACTCAGTCTCCCTTATTGTCCACAGCATTCAAATTAGATCCCCTCAGACAGTTTTCCCCTCATATTAACACTATTTGATGTAGGATCAAGTTGCTAACTCTCCCACACATAATATCCTGTAGCCAAACTGGCAAATTTAGTTGGCTGTTTGACTTGGTGATTTATTTTTTTTTTTCATTCCTCCCTTTGTGATTCATGCTGTATGAGTAAAAAAGCAAAGGAAGTGAAAGAGATGAATAGTGGGTGTGCCAGCTCACAGTAGGGGCTAGCAGAGGCTTAAAATGCTTAAACAACATTGATTCCTTAAACTTGCTGCTTACATGACTTCATTCCTATTATCAAGGTGTGTTTTGTGTGTGTTGCAATGAACTATGATGCCACCATTATGTTTTTTTATAGCTGGAAACAGGTGTTCAGCTCCACATGCCATCACAGGATCTAAGAAAGCAGCTCGTTTTAGCTGTTTTTGGTGTCACTTTTCGTCATGCAAATGAGAAAAAGTGTTAGCTCATGCTTCATGTCCGCTTGTGATTTGTGGCAAACTGTGTGACAAGCAAATTGGAAACCGCTTCCTTTTCCTTATATTTCAGTTAGCCAGACCATTAGTAGAACAGCATGAAAAATGTAGTTTTCATGACAGGAGCAATTTGGCCATTTCTGCGACCGGCTCATTAGAAACAATATTCCCTGCTTCATCTCACACCCTCCAGGTGCTGCTCAGTAATAGACATTTATTCATCATTTCCCCCCAAATTAGCTCCTTCGATCAATAGTACATCTTCATTTCAACTATATCACCTTGTGATCACAGTGCAATTTTGCTCATATTTACGTCCAAATCATTGTTTAACCATTAATATACTTTTAATTTGAACGCCAATAAAAGGGTGAAAACAGCCTGTCTGCAGTTCATGTTTGTGGATGGCTTAATCGATAGCAGCGGTGCTCTGCCTGCAGAGACAATAGACACATTATTTGGAGCACTCTGTCATAACCCGCAATCTCCCCCATGATGAACACAATAATCACCGCCATGTGACGGCTAAGTGGGGCATTCCTGGCCCCCTGACAGCCGCCCACCTGCCTTGATTGATGATTTTGTTTTTAAAAAGTGAAAATAGTTGAAGGTTTTTACTAAGGGGTGGGCTTGGGGGCTACTCTCTCCCCAAAAAAGTCACATTCCACCAGGAATAAAGAACGGCTTTGTGGAGACTAATCCACTTCAGTAAAAGGACCGCTATTCTGTGCTGTGCTGTGCTGTCCTGTGAGTTTGTGTGTGGGAGAGAACATCAAGTGTGTTATCTCCTCAGTGTGTCGCTTTGCTTTGGGTGTAAATGTGTGTGTCTGCTGGGTAAGTGTGCCACTGTGTGTATCGTGTGTTTTTTTGCATGACCTGTGGTTCCCAAATGTTATGCCGTATAGCAAGTATACCAAGGGGTTTCGTCCTGAAAACACATTATTTTTGTAATCTACCAGCATGCAAAAATGTGAGAATAAATTTTACATATCAGTACACGCTCATTTACTAAGATAGAGACAAATGATATACAAAAACAAAGTCTTTAAAACTTCCCAACTCAACTAATCCAAATGTGGGTGTTATGTTGGGTCAAACGGTTTGAGAATGGTATAAAATTTGAAAAATGAAAGGTACTATCAATTATCAAAGTAATTATCAAGCATAGTTTTTAATTATACTGAATAACATGATTCAGTTAGCATTAAATCACCTTTTGGTACCACTTTGTCAAACACGGAAAACATTGTAAATTTAAGTAATTCAGTCTCATGTAATTATAAGCTATCATTTGGCACTCGGTAATAATGTGCTTTATAACTTTTACTAAAAGTAACATGTCAATAGTTGATGTGAGGGAATTTTGAGTTATTTGCGTAACTGGGTGGCAGCATTCACTTGTACAACATGAAACAGACAACAGGTGTATTTCAAAAAGCATTTATTCACAAGCTAGCAAAACATATAAAACACACACTATTTAATCTAAGGGATTACTATTTACATGTGTGAAAATGTGAGAAGGAGGCTGTGTGTTTGTGGGTGTGTACACAAAGATGAATGGCAGTTTGGGTTCAGACTGGCTCCATAAGATAATATGATTAAACACCAAAGATGTTTTACAACAAGAAATATGACCAAACCAGGATGGCGGACAGAGTCAAAGAGAGATGTTTGTGCATAAACACATGGTTGTGCATGTCTATCTTTACAGCCAATTTATTAAATTTCCCGAATTTCCCCTATGGGGGATCAATAAAGGAATTCTTATTCTTAATTCTTATTCAATTTATGTAAAGCAATCTGGTTAGAACAGACGATAGTTTGCATCATCAGCTTGCCAATGTGTGGCAGCACAACTAACATCAATTTAGCAGTAATAATCTGACAATAAACAGACATTCCAACAGTAAAGCTTATAAATCATGGACAAGTCCATGTGCCAGGCTTGAAAAGGTAGCTCCTGCTGCAGTCCTTGCTGTAGTGTGCCCAGAATGGAGGGAAACTTGTCACTCCATTGTTCTCTTTGCAGAATTAGCAGCTTGGTGCTACTTTGCTGTGTTTGTTTCTGTTACTTTTCAAGTTAGGTAACACACTCTGTCTCAAGGTAATGCTAACCTGTTGACTGTAGTCAAAACCACAAATGTGTAGGCTGGTCAAGTCCTCAGCCATGAAATAATATTCAGAGATTGACGGATCTGTTAGCATGCCACATGGAGAGCAGGTAGGGTCCTGTTTATGGCTTCAGCCAAACAGGGACGTCACAGCCCTCCACCCAAGAGAATCTTCTAAATTTGGCTGATATGGTGCTGAGCAAACTGTAGAGGCACTTGGAAGATGCACGTCCCTTCAACATTTAAGAAAAAAAAATGCTTACTTCAAAGAAACAGCAAGATTTGAACCAGATGCAACAAATCAATTTGGTATATTGTGCTAAATTTTCAGATAAGTTATATGCTAGTAGAGCTTACTGCACAGCGGAAACATTCATCCTCCCTGCTGCAAAAGCACTGACAAACTCATATGTCTCACTAGCGATGTGCAAATTGGCAAAAAATATTAACAATAGCAAATGCTTGACTGCTGCGACGGCTGGTATTTCCCTCGTTTGGAGAAACAGAGCACTGACAGAAGCAAAGCAATGCACTGCTGAGGACACTGCATGAGTAAGGATCTGAGACTGAAAGTCATACTATCGCACAAAATAACTAAAAAAAAAAAACGAGGAAGTGGCGAGGAAAGAAAACTTTTTTTTCTGTTAAAGGAGTCTAGTGGCTTTGAAATGAGCAATATATACTGCTGTGGAGGGAGGCTTCAGCAAAATGTATTTTAACCTCCTCAAAAGGGGCCACTGTACAAATGTACAGCATATCAAACATATTTCTATGTGTTTGCCTTTGCTGAACTATTTGCTTATGGCAGTTGCCAGACTCCGCGGACAAAAAAAGCAATTGTACATCACAGGGCTGTTGCTGGTCTTATATTACCAAAAAGGCATTTGGTTCATTTGTTTGAGTCATTGTATCACCAGTCTGGGGTGCAAGCAAAGACTCCGCTCTCTTAGCCATGATCAAAGCATCCGCATGCTCAATAGTGTCTTGCGTAATACGTGGAAGGTTGCGGACAGCCACTTCAAAAGCAGACTTCCAATCCGGGGTAAGCACTTCAGTTAACTCTTTCAAAAATCCTTACAAATAGTTCTCATAGGGCTCCATCAAAATGATGTAAGTGTTATGAGCCAATTTTTTGGCATTGCCAGCAATCAAGTCCATGGTACGTGTGGTGGGAGTCGCTGGTTTAATCATATCAGACAAAACATCCACTATCTCGGACTTCCCAGGTATGGGAGCCACATTGCGAAGATGATGCACTGTCTTTAAAACTGCATAAGATTTCCTAACAAGCTTACCGAGCTGTGGGCTTGCTGCCTGTCGTCTGATGCCGCTGTTTCTGTCTCTGGAAGGAAACCATCGGCGTCCCCTGGACTAACTTCGTCCCTGAGAGGGGGAACCAGCGTCTGTCTCTCTGTCGTCCGCCTCCCCCATCACGCCACATCAGCATAAGATTGGTAGCCGGAACCGCCGCCCTGGTAGGTGCGAGGGGGTGGAACTCACTGGTCAGGATAAAATGAATTAGCCTGCCAACCCTGGGAGGCATTGGAGGGTGCCCTGGCCTTCCACCCTGCAGACCCTCCAAAGCCACAGTCCCAGCTCTGTTGACGGTAGCACTGGCGCCATCTGCCATCACGTGCTGCCGACCAGTCAGCCATCCTTAGTTTGTTGAGGAAAAAAGTTAAACTCCAGTTTGAGAACACAAAAAAGGAAAAAAAAGGCCTTTCAAAGTTCTCCAAGATCTATTGAAACGGGGAGCAATTTACAACAAGTGTGCAAAGGCAACGTTTCGACCAAAATTATGGTCTTCATCAGGCCTACACAGTAACAACAAGTAAAGCCCACCAAACAGTGCCCTAAAGTCTGAGGAGAACTGAGGCACCTGCCTGTCTCCTGACAGTGAACTCCCTTGCATTACATCATTGGCAGCCAATGAGAGAGGCCAAGAACAAGATTAAAGCCAATTAAGGATTTACACTCATCAATAACATTGAAATTTAAACTAAACATACAAGAACTATATACATACATCTTTACATAACTTACATAAGGTTGCAATCATTGATTAGTTTTTAAACAATTTTGCTTACATAATCTCAAAATGGCAGATCTTTCCCCATCTTATGGGGAAAATATTGAAACCAAACATTAGAAAGGTGAATTATACATACCTCTTCCTGGTTTCCAGGGCTGAGTTTGTGTTTCCAATTTAAAAAAAAATCATTGTTAGTGATGTCTTCACGTTGTTATACAACAGCAATGGCTACAACACCTAACGTACCAACATTGAATAGCTCATGATTCAAAAAACAATAATTTCATGTGTTGTGTCAACACTTTTTAACCAGGTTAGTGTCCTTTGAATAGAAATACCTCAACATTTGTGAGTCTCATTACCCATTTGCCCTAACATGTCCTTGCACATGTGCTAGTCAAGCAATATGTTATTAGTACTTGGAAAACCAGTGCTCAGTATACCTTCAAGGATGTTTTTGTGCTTATGCTGTGTGTGTGCGTTAATGCGTGTGCGCTTTTGACTCTGCATATGTGAATGAGACATGTTAAAAGGTCTCCAGTAGCCAGAGAGCATGTTTCTGTTGTATGTCAGGTTGTGTCAGGTCTGGACTCCCTCCTGCCGTTGGAGGCTCAGATCTCCTGCAAACCTACTGACTGATGCTTCTTACCCACATGCACACAAACACACAGTCCTGCTGCCTTTCTCTTTCATCCTTTCTTCTCTCACACTCCCCCTTTTCTTCGCCTTTACACTGACCCCTCTCATTCTCCCCTCCCCTTCGCTCTCATCTCTCATTTTCTCTTCACCGCGTTCTTTTTCATCGCTTCCCTTCTTTCTGTGTCTCCCAAGTGCCCGTCCTTTGCTTTCACTCATTCTGCCTCTCTCGCCCTAATGCTTCTCACTTTTTTCTCCGCCCCTCCTCAGGCAACCCCCAACTCTCTCAGCCTCTTTCTCTCTCCTTATCAGCGCTGAGGATGAATGGTGAAAGGCGAGGAGGCGAGGCTGAGACTCAAACCCAATGCCTCGTGTGTGGGAACCTCATTGTGGCTTGCGACTCAGACAGAGAGAGAGCGAGAGAGCTAAGGTATCGCACTTCTCCCCCGTATGGTCGATAGAGCAGACCCTCTCATCTTTCCCCGCCTTGAATGGCATCACTGTGCCAGCCAGCCTGTGGGGGGAGGAGGTGGAGGAGTGATGCATGACCTGACAAAAACAGAGATGGAAAGGATATTTTCTTGTCTCAAATATTTTCAGAAAGACAATGTATTACCTACATGAATGACCACAGTGTTTTTGTCCACATCCTGCTCTACCATCATTGTCATTGTGACTTTTTCATTGTGACAAATAATAACTCCTGAAAAAAAAAAACAGGTAAGACGAAATGCGTGAACATTTTGTTTGATTTTCATTGGCAAAATCACTAACTGCCAGAGTGTTAACATGCTAAATTTACTCCATTAAATTTTACTGGAGTAACTTTTGTGAGAAATTGTTCTTGAATTGTCCTTATGTAGTTTTATTTCAGCATACCTTTTACTTTTTCTTGAGCATTTTTGTGAAGAAGAAACATTACTTTTGCTCCGCTTACTTTGAGCTACATTCTGCTCGCTACTTTAATTTGATCTATCTTTTGCTACCTATAATGAAAAGAAAAATGTTTTGGTTTGTCAGAGAGATTTTTGTCACATGACTCTGTTTCACCAATCCAACTTAACCACTAGTATTAAAACCAATCAGATGGAGCCAGGCTGTCACATGACTGCACACAGAAGCAAAATCCCTCATTTCAGTCAGAGGAGGCAGAACAGCCCTGTCCCCTCATTTGTTACTGTGGCATTTTTTTTTCAATTATTTTATTTGATCAAAATTTAATATATTATTTTTCCAGTTAAAGTGACATCTAAATTAGCAAATCCCTATTTTATATCTTTGTCTATTTGACGTCCATGCTCCGATTACAAAAATAATGAATCAGAAGTTACTCACCAGTTTCTCAGTATTTAAGTGGTTCTCTCACTGAATACCTTTTTACTTTTACTTGAGCCATATTTTTCCAAAGTAACAGGACTCTTATGTAGCACTTATATCACCTAATAAGCCACTGGACCAGTTCTAGGCTCTGAAGGAGTGGGGAAACAACACAATAAACTAGACCATATGATTCA
>JAOWBC010000002.1:919003-929898 GCA_028566105.1 Hypoplectrus providencianus
AGAAAGTGCCAGCAGAGCTTTCAGGTGAGCCGTAGGGCAGAAGGCATGGCACAGCTGTAAGGAGTATAAAGCTTCTTCAGGGCATATGCTTCTTTTCTTACTTACTGTACACTTGGTTTGAATGCTAAAAGCTTAGAGGGAAAGTGTGTGTTTGTATCATGGAATCTGCAGTCTATAGTTTGGATAAGAGGTTTGCTCTTAACTCTACCTAACTTATGATGCGTCCAGTTACACAGTTCATCAGTAATTATCAAAACAGATTGGGACACACTCCACCTGGTGAAAACAAAATCCAAGGGGCATTCCCAGTGGCTCAACTAGTAGAGTTCATACCACTTAGACTGAGTCCTTGCTGCAGTGGTCCAGGGTTCAGATCTGACCTGAGGTCTATATGTTCTTATTCCTTGGATAGCATTGTCTTTTTGTTGCTTTCTATATCATATGGCTGTATTTTATGTCTGATAACATGCTGAATGCACTCTGAGCCATGCTGTAACATACAGTACAGCAGTGTCATTTGGCTAATGTTCAATAAGTGCAATTATTATTGTGACTTGCACCTAGATATCCATTTATCAATTAACTTCCATTGTATTTAATATAAGCAATGGAAGTGTGATGAACCCAATATCACAGGACTTTTTGCATATACATTATTTTTGCAACATATCTTTGGTCACCTGCTGTTTGTTTTGGCCTCAGAGGATAAACTACACGACAGCTAGAGAACATTCACTCATGGAGTAAACCCTATACACAGCATCGATTTACAAGTCAGATTTCAAAAACAATCCTTGGTTGTTCTGGGATATTAAAACTTTTTCTCACAAAAACATCACTGAGTAAAAATGCCACTGAGTGTGGACCAGACTTGCTGTCCAGCTGTTCTTACTGCAACATCTGCAACTGCTTTTGTCAATAGTTAGTCATATCTCTCTGTTCCCATTTCACAGAAATTACTGATATCAAAAGATAGCTGCAAATGGGTGCATTTGCAAGTGGGCCAAAGTGAAATCCAGCTGTGGATATTCTCTGTCTATTCCAAAAGATATCCAACCTAAATGACATAATAGACCATCAATACCAATACCACCCATAACGACGCATGGGCGCCTTTGTCAGAAGCAGCTACAGTGGAGCATATAAGCAGTTTGTGTGAATATAAGATAGAAAACCATTGATTGAGGTTAAAGGCAAAAATAAAAATAAAAGGCATTTTAAATGTACATAGTTATGAATGATGAAGTTATGTATTAAACATGCCATTGCACAGTAGGGATTCTGCTTTTAATTAAACACGTCGACTCCTGTTTGAGTGTGGAGAAAAAAAATCTGTATTGTATTAGTAACAAAATCCTAAAAGGATGAGGCTTCATGGGTTTCATTCAGTTCAGTACAAACAAAGTATGTTAGTTCACATTCATTCTCTAAGGACTCCCATTTTCTAAAGAGTAACAGCCTTAACAAACACAATAATAAAAGCGCGCTCCTTCAAATTAATTAGATAGTTACGGACTAAACTAAATGATTAACTGATTATTTTATCATTATTCCTCTTTAATTTGCTTTTAAACTGTTGCGCATCTCCCGTCAACATAAACAAAACTAAGCCTTATCCTTTATTAAAATTGCCTTGCCCTTCTGGCCTTCTCCATTCGAAAAAGGGTGAAGATAAATGTATTATTCTGATGGCATAATTGTGTTTACAGTTGGAGAACAAGTGCTGGTTATATCTGTCATTTATTTTTGATGAGGCTGTTTCATTTCCAGTTTTCTCATTATGCCAGGCAATGAGAGCCCCCAGGACAGTTCTGTTCTTTACTGCGCCTAACACTCGATTCAGAAAGAGAAAGGTTGTGAGAAAGACAGTGAGTTAGAAAGTAGAGGAAAAAAGGAGCAGAAGAAATTGCCAGTAAGGAGAAATATTCTACCCACAGCCTGTCAGTGATATCACAGTCAACAGGTAAGCCCTCCACCCACTTAAATCTCATCAAAATGAAAGCTGGTGGGAGAGAGAAGCTGTGGAGGGAGAAAAGGGTAAATACTGAGAAAAAAAAATGTGTATAAAACAAAAAAAAAAAAAAAAAACACAGCTGAAAACATAATATGAGGGAGCCTTTTTTGTGGCAGTGGTATCATCACGCCCTCCAGGCTCCAATTTTGGTCGCTCTGGAAAACAATGCAACCAGCTAATTAAACACCTACGAAGTAAAGCTGCTTGGGTAGTTGCATTCGTGTGGAGCAGAAATCCATCATCATACTTTGGTCTGCCACATGCTGACTTTGACATGGGACCAGGGTTTGCAGTCACAACTCCCCTCACTGCTGTCACTTCACAAGTTATGGCTCAGCGGGATATACTTTAGAGCGTGGCCTCACTAGACTGTGTGTCCATGTCCTCTCTGCTGCATAGAGGTTATCTCCATGGCCCTCATCACCTTCTATGATGGAAGTGATTGTGGTAATTCCAGTGTAGTGGTTTAGACCTAAAGGTCTCCAACCTTTTTTGCACCACGGACCGGTTTCACGTAAGACATATTAACATGGACCGGTCTTCAAGATGTGGCGACAAAGCAAAGCAATATATATATGACCAGCATGAAAGTAAATGTCTAATAACACATACATAATATTAAAACAAATATACAATACAAAGGAAAACACAATCGATAATGTAGTACAGTGAACCTCGCTATATCGCTGTTCATATTTTGCGGCTTCGCTGTTTTGCAGATTTTTTTTTTTTAGCAGTTTGTTTTTTATGTTTTTTTTTACAGTGTATGAACGTGCATTGTGTTCTGCTTCAGTAGAAGAAGAAGCTAAAGCAGAACGGAGTCAGGATAAGCATAAGCAAACATTTATCACGATAGCCTGCTCTTGACCCAGTGAGTGTCTCACTCAAGTCGTTCCCCCTGGAAACACATCATAAACATTCCACTTGACACTCCGTGAAATATGCGAGTCACAATGTGTCCAACCTGGTAGGTGGATTATCAAAATTATTATTTTACAGTGTTTTTACAAACTATCATAGTTATTTGTAAGAAAACATTTATATTTTTATTTCATAAAGAAATGCTTGGGCCTGAAAACAGGTTTTGATCTTTGGCTTCGTTCTGTAATACTGTACTGTATAATAATTGACTACTTCCCGGATTTCGCCTATCGCGGGTTCTTTTAGGAAGGTAACCCACGCGAAAAAACGAGGGTTCACTGTATCAGTGGAGCCCTTCTCTTGTTTCTAACAGGAGACAGTGACACCTTAATAGTGTTTCCTATGTCCAGTTTAATCTGTGGTTTTGTTTTACTTGCTGTCACTGCCAAAAAGCTCTGCAAAGATGTTTGTTGTTTTCTTATTAGCAAGTTGTGGGCTTAATTGAGTGCGTATCACAATCCAATCGTTTTTCAAAATAAAAGATCTTTCGGACTCTGATAATCAGTTAAAAAGAAACAATGATTTTTTTCACTGTGCGGCCCAGTACCAATTGGTTGGGGACCACTGGTGTTGACAATCACATTGAGCTAGATTTGCTTTGGGTTAGAATTTAGCCATGGTGGTAAATTTAAACTCCCGCCACAGAAATTCTGTTAAAACATCTTCATTCTTGACTTAACCTAAATAAATTAAACAAAAACCCTCTTTTAAACTATATCCTGCAGCTGCATCACAAGCCTCCACAATCAGATTATAATCTCCATTTAATCAGGAAAATCTATATCACAATATAGAGCCAATATGGAGATGATGTGCATTCCAGTCACAAGACTAATACAATAATTACTGAGATAACTATTCATTACATGTCCAAAGCTTTAGTTGAATGGCTCTACCAAACAGCTCTAACAAACAATGACAACCCCTAAATTTATGGGGGATAAACAATCAATCAGTCACTGTTATTATTTTTTTTTAATTCACTTTCAATAAAACCAAATTAGGCATTATGTTCAATTTTATCAAAACCAATAGAAACCATGGCCAAACAGACATCTAAGTAGATATAAACCTGATTTCTTCCCCTTTTAATTTCAAATAGTTATGCTGACAATACAAAATACAGTGTTTAAACATAGCTGGAAAAGGCCCAAAGGCAAGTACAGTCTCTTCATTCTTCACAGTTTCATCACAGGTGCAGATTTTGCACAGACCCCTTTATTCCCACTTGACTGATGAATTAAAGGATCAGTGCTATCATATTTGTAAGGAACACATTGCTAAAATTCCACAGCCATCAGAGAGGAAATACAAAACTATCTAAAGAAAAAAAAAGTCCTGCTCACACACATCAGCAAAACCGCAAATGTCAGAGTGTCCTCTGCTGGCTTCTCTTAATCTGGCACTCATACTTTAGAGAAGTGGATATTGCCTTATTAAGAGTAAGTGCAGAAACACTTTGCCTTCAATACTTTTCCAATCCAGTCTGCTGTTTTTGGCAGCCAGTCACTGGGCGTGCGTGTGTTTCACATAATCATCTCTGGAGTCCCAGAAATCACTCGTACTTAGGACCGTGTTTCTCAGGTTTCTTTAGTTTCATTTCTCATGTTCCGATCGTAGGCCCTCCACTCTTCTGCTTACTTTGACAGATCGCCTGTTCTCCGTCTCTGCTTCCAGAGTCTTTGTGCTCTCAATTCTGTGTTGTAGAATATTTCCCACCTGGAACTCTTTTCTGTCTCCATCTCCATTTCGCTCCCTGCCTTTGAATGTGATGAGCTGTGTTGTTTGTGCGTGGTTCTAGCCTGACATTTGTGTTTTGTAGACTGCTGGAAAGTTTCAACTTTCATTTTGTTACCTTTCTGTTACCTCTGTCTTCTCTTTCCATGTCTCTTTCTCTTCATCTTGCAGCAGTTTCATCGCCACTGTCCTTTCTAGCTGAGTTTTCTCCTTTGTTAGCCAGTGAGCAGACTGTAAGTCAGGATAGTATCATATCTCATTATTTCTAAGTAGGATCCCCTATGATGCAGTGATACAGGTATGTGGTGTGTGGTTGATGCTACAGAATAACTGAGCACTTTTGGAAGTGTGTTTAATTGGGTTACATTCAAAGGTGAGATGAGAAGATTAAACACTAACCCCTTTCACACTGCTATTTCAAGCAGTGATATTTACTGATTTCTGATGTCAAGGCCAAAAATATGCATTGTTGGATGTGACAGCAAATTGCTGCTTGTGCAAATTCTCCTCAAGCCCAATTTTAATAGCAGAAACATGTCTCTCATTTGAGTCTGACAGTAATCAAATCAAGTTATATACAACTTTGCTTGAGTTTGTAGAATCTATACAGTAGGAAATAGCCCAATGCACTTGCTGCAGGCGTTGCTAACTGTACACAGTACTGTCAATTCCACAGCTGCTACATGTCAGTACAGTCTTCTCCCACTTCATTCTGCAATGCCAGGTTGCAATGCGAATTAACACACTGGGCCAATGTTACTCCATTGCATGAATTCTCCATTCCGTATCTTCTACTAATTTCTTATGGCGTGATGACAGCCAGGCTTTGTTATGGCACTTCTGTAGAAATGCAATATGACAAGTCTGCTAACTCCAGCTCTGGTCTGCACAAAGTATAGATGCAATATTATCAGTTATTATGGGATCTAACTTCTGAAGTATGTTTTTCTCAAATGGTGAACTTTTCTATGTTCAACATGGTTGAGGTAGGACACGCCAATAATACGACATCAGATAAGTGACTCAAGTTATTTGGTCCAAGTCTCTACAAGTCCCAAGTCCTTACACAGCGAACCCCTGGTGCCTGGGCTGATAAGTGATATCAGCCCAAATAAGTCTTCAAATGTCGGATAAAGGTAGATATTATTGCCTGACTGTCATATCTTTGAGCTTGAGTCTGTCAGTTTTCATAATTTCTTACTTTCACCGGTGAAAACAAAAAAGAACAAAGACAAATCATGACAGTAACCATGTTTCAGGAAAAACCACGAATCTTTCAGATTCAAATCCAAGTCATGAATCATTTGTTTCCTGTCAAGTTGCGAGTCATATAAATAGTTACTCAAGTCAACACGATTCCATTCCTATGAGACACATTGATGTTATTTCAATTTGTGCAGTAAATGTTGATGTTTTTCTCATTTTATGGTTCAAGTATTAAGAGATCAGAAATAGCTAAGCGCATCCCTGAAGTCCTCCACTCATTTTGGGCTCAGCTTTTCATTTTTCTGCTTTTGAGTGTTTATTTCGAATGCATCTAAAAGGAGCAAAGTGCACACATGAATACATCTTGGAGGATGTGACAGGTCTATACCATGCTAAAACATTCAATGGGCAGTGTTTATTTATAAAGCATGGATAATGTCATCTGTAGGCAGCTGGCTGTGGCGATTTCTCCTCTGCCTCTGCTTCTCTTTCTGGGATCTTCAGGCCCAGAGACAGCCCTGAGTCCCTTGGTAGGGAGACATGGGGGCCTTCATCAGTCATGGGTCGTTAGTTTGATCTTCCTCGCCGTAATGAGGTCACTGTCACCTCGGCCTTTCATAATTCTCTAATTACTTTGTGTCTAGAGGTGGACTCTCATTAGTGGGAACTAGGGAGAGGATAGTGTGTTTCACATAGTATGAAATATTTCCACTGAGATTAGTGACTATGATATTTACTTAACTTGTTATTACAGTAAGAAGCCACTCTTACTGCACTGAAACATTAAATTGGCACTCCAGTGATTTTACATGTCAAGTCAATTCACTGGTCAAAAGGAGTACTTCTAAGTCTGGAAAAATAATTTTCGAAACCACCAGGCTTCAACTGAGGATCATTAAATCTTTGGGAAAGATTCACATCTGAAAAAAAAAAAAAAAAAAATCATGGTATTCTCATTATAACTGATGTGTGTAATGAAGGTATAGCCTTATGTATGAGCTGTTGCCTTTAAGAATTAATTCAGAAAGTGTTAATGTTAACTCTTGATAGTTAAAAGATACTGACTAGCTAATGCTAACACATACACTTCCATTGATGACAAAGCCATCCTTAGGAAGACTCCAGGGATGACATTTTTTTCAATTTGTACCCTTCCAGACTTTTTTAGGTTTTCAGAGACTCTCCTCGTAAGAAAGAGGAAAATGGATCAGGACCAATACATCCAAATATAGCAGATATGCAACATTGTCGTTTCTAGATGTATAAAGAATTGACATAAATATTATCCCAGTGACATAATAAGGGTCAATAACGTTTATTCTGCTAAGTTTAATGCTGTTTGGCCTCAGGGGAGCAGTGAACTGTGATGTTTTGAAATCAACGTTGATGCCATTTAAATTAGTTTTGCAATTTCCCCCACTTTATGGAAATAAAATACTAAATCCCAAGTTTACCTTACCCTTTTTAGCTTCTTGTCTTCCAGTTACTTACATTTAAATCTTATATTCTGTTACCAGCTTGTATGTGTCAGGACCAATTGAAATCAAATTTATAGGACATTCTTAACAGGTAGATAAGGAAAAAATATTCCAGCTCTTATAAAGTGATACATGATACTGACATATTTTATAAAGCATGTGTGTAAGTGGGTAATGTGTTATCTTGTGTGCAAATGTGTCTGAATACAGACGTGGGTATTTATGTGTGAGAAAGGAAGGGAGTGCCTTTGTGTTTGTGTGTATATATGTGTGTTTGTGTGTGTATATATGTGTGTGTGTGTGTGTGTGTGTGTGTGTGTGTGTGTGTGTGTGTGTGTTCAGCCTGGTGCCCCAGACTAATAGGAATAGGAATCAGGAGACTGTGTCAGGAGACAAACTGGATTGTTTGTGTCTAGCTGTCGCTCATATTCAATAACTCCATACATCTGGGCATGACAGTTAGGCGTTTGTCATGGCGCCATGGCACAATGTCTTACTTTTCACTTCATCATTGTGTTTAAGATCAATTCAATTGAATTTCAGTGCCGTTGATTTATTACCAGTTTTGCATTGTATGGATTCCAGGACACATTTCTTCATTCCATGATTTTTCGTAAAATGACTGAGTGGGAATAATATGAATGCTGCAATTGTATGAATGGAAAATGTCTTTTACCATTACTTTAGAACAGAATTATGGTTTATATTAAATTATTATTAAAGCCAGTGAAGAATACTTAAGTTCACACATAAAGTGTTAATTCCTTGTTCTGCGTACAGTGAACCCTCGTTAATCACGGGGGTTAGGTTCCAAAATGAACCCGTGAGGTGAAATCCACGATGTAGTCAAATATTGCACGGATTGTTAAGTGGAAGCACAACAAAATGTGCGTTCATACACTGTAAAAAAGCATAAAAAACTACACACAAAAAAAAAAAAAAAATCTGCAAAACAGCGAAGCTGCGAAACATGAACCACGATATAGCGAGGGTTCACTGTAATACAAATGTATTGTTATGCAGAAGTTACAATGTCTTGTGGACAAACAGGTAACATTTTTTTTGGAAACTGACGTGATATATTACGTGACCATCACTAAACCTGGTGATACACATGTTGTCAACTACACATTTGTGTGCACAATGGCTGCTTTACTTTGAATCTACAAATCGACACAATTAGAACATGGGCAGGGCAACATCAGGTGGATATCTGCCAAACATCGGCATATTATCATTTAGCTTAAAGCCCTGGTATATAGGCTCACTTAGCTACTACCATGGTTCTAGATCCTTATATTGTAGCAGCAGAGGTAGACAAATACCAATTTACATGTGTCACGTAATATTTAAGATGTGCTTAAAACCTGTGCGTTACTCTTTTCAACATCTGATATCTTAAGTCTAATGTAATAATTACAGCACAAGACGCCCTGCATTAAACACACCTTTTTTGTTGACTGAGCAACAAAATATCAGACTGTATCACACAACCAGCCACTCAGACAGGAACACCAAATGTTAAAAACAGTCACTGCTCGACATGTCCTAAAAGCAGTTTTTTTTTCTGGAAACAAGTTCGGTAGCAGTGTGTTGCGACACTACATCAGAAAACACACATGAGCAGGGAAAAATTCCTCTGTGGGTTACGTCCTTGTATGCATGTTTGGAGTAACCCTGGCATTAACACGCGGGGCTAGCATAAAATCACTGACAAATATGCATTTGTGAGCATACATTCAAGACATTTATCATGTTCAATTGCACAATTACCTTCGGCTAGGACTTAGAGGAATCTGGACCGGGAATTTAAACCACACATCTCCTATTTAACCTTACAGCTGGACATATTCCTGGAAAAGACACCTCAACCTCCCTCTCTTTGCCTCTCCTCCTCCGGGAGTCCAACATCTCTTCCTTGAGAAAAAGAGAGCACATATAGGTCTCTTAGCTCCTGCTTCAGTTTAAAACAGACTGTTGACGTATAAGGAAAAAATGGAAAGACAGGAAAAGCCGACGGATAAGGCACCGTTTCCCATCTCCTCTCCTGTAAAGTAGCTTGGTTCCTCCATTATTACATAGTTGGAAGACTTTATCTGTGCTGCACAGCACCTTTTAAAGTCCCATAGTCAACCATCTCAGATGACCTGCTCCTCCTGCTCTTCCCCCTGCTACTAACCTCATCTATAGACACACAATGGAAACGCTCATGGTATCTTAATAGGGTTGAGGATAGAATTATATTAGATGTCAATCATTGCTTTGTAGGGAGGAATACACTCGGCGGCACGGCAAATTCAACCAACCTTGAGGTAGATTTGTCCTTTGAGGGATCTTGGAATGTTTTGTTGCCACATTTCCTACAAAGGTCTAAGATGTCTGTTCTTCGTGTTCTTTCTCTTTCATCTATATAGAAGGAGGGAACTTATATATACAGTATATACACACATCTCTACTGCCTACTGTATAGCCACAGTCTTGATGGCATATCAAGTCCTCATTGAATGAAAACAAGCATCCTAAAATGACAATTTTATAGACATACCAAGACATAGTAACTCCACTAAACAGACAGCCTCTCTTGTTTGGGTTGGTTATTTGTCTTTGAAATAATATGGCAGCTGATTTTGATTGGGCAATTACAGCTTTAACAATACACGCCACAATTACTGAGCAATATGCACGAGCCCTAATCGTTTAGCTTCATTTAATCCGACAAGCTGGCAACAATGGAGAAAACTCACTCAACGCTTCTGTTAGGAAGTGCTTTAAGTGTCTCAAGTTGGTTTCCCTCCCCAGTGCACTATCTCCAACAGTCAGGTGGGAGCAGAACAATAGCTTTCTTGATTGAAGACCTGAACCCAAAATGCCTGGTTTGGCCGAAGAGAAAAAGCATAATGAGGTTTTAATCATGGTGTTTTGGACTAATTCCAAATGCTGTGGGTGTGTGCCGGTGCCATGGTGGCCTAGCATGAAGAGTCACTGGTACGGTGTGTGCGTCTAGTGTTTGTTTTGCTGAAGAGACCTTATGTTTTAGTACACAGCAATATTTGCGAGTATTGTCATGTTAAAGTGTCCTTATGATGGGAACAGATGGGGAGATTATGGTTTAAAATGAACAAAGATTAGAAAGCCTTACCATACTCACTGCTCCACCACAGATTGAGAAGTGAGACATTTAGAAAGAAGCTCACATTGACTGGGTGACTACTGACACACTGGTTCTCAGTTTAAGATCATGGATTCACTGAGGTTCTGCTTTACCAAATTAAGACAAGTATTTAATCACCGGAGTGAGGGGGGAAAAAAAAGACATAAAAAAACTAAATTTAACTAAGAGCTTCTACTGAAAACTCACTGTGCTATGTTCTAGCAAACTCGTGAGGGCCTTCAGAATCAATGTAAATACAATTTACTTTGAAAATATTAAACAACAAAATGTAACAGTAGGACACCAACCATTTATATTCTTTTAAACATTTTTTATGAAAATAAACCTATGAGATGATATCTTAACTTGTTTACAAAAAAGTGATTCT
>JAOWBC010000002.1:1057549-1074970 GCA_028566105.1 Hypoplectrus providencianus
CCCGTGACCCGGGATTACCTGGATGAAGCGCTTCGGAAAATGAATAAATGGCAGAGCTTTTGATAGGTTAACTTTTTGCTTCCCTGCCCCAATGATTTCTGGTTGTACTGCTCTGTTTCAATAGCTACCAGAAAATGTTTAAAGTGACCAAAATGTTACTTTTATGAACTTAAATCTATAAACACATTAGGAAAATGTTTATTGGGGAAATAAATCATGTGAGAAGTCAGGTCATTCTCTTTTTGACTTTCATACAAATTGATTCATTTTTGCAACAAGGAGGCTCGCCACCAGCTGACCGAAAGAAAACAGGTTTAGGGCACTTTCGTACCTGCTGGAGGCTGCTGCTTGCTGCATTAGGAAAGCTCAGTTTTTAAAAACAGTGCTTCTGACTGACACTTAGTTTGGGTCCTGCATTTTAAGCAGATTGAAACATGTATGTCTCATCACGCTGAAGAGCAAACCACAACATAGAGCCAAACACAATCCCATCCCTCTCTGCTTTCTCATTTATCCACAGGTATCGCTCAGTCTATCACCACCTTCCATCCAACTATACCCTGTAGGCTGGACCCTCTCACACTCAGTGTTAAACACACACGTGCTTTCCTCATCAGGCTATGTGTTACAAACCAGAGTAATCTCACATCTCTGGCTGCTCTTGCACCTTTTCAATTTCCTGGTAACCTAATCCTTTCTGTTTCTCCATACCTCATCATAGCCTGGGAGGAAGAAAAAAGGGGTGGGGAGGTGCACAGGGAGAGAAGGGATAATAAATTGTGCCTTTTGATATAAGTTGGATTAGGGAAATGGCATACCCATGTGTATGCTGATGGGGCTGAGTTTGTGTGAGGCTGTAATCCATCACAAAGGCAAGTCGGTGGTGGATTGGTGCTAAAATAAACAAAACACAGTGCTGTTACCGTAGTTTACTTTGCTACCTTTTTAAAATCGTGCACAGTGCCATTGTTTAAGTGGGTATTATCTTATTATTGTTTTTGTTTAAATAAAGATTGTCTATACTGTAGATGACAAGGCAAGGTCAACAGACTGCAAACATTTCAATGAGGAGAAACCTGCTGTAGCTTCAGAAATGATGTCAGTTCAAAAACACACATGCCAAAATCTAAAACAAATACAGTGAACCCATGGAAATGTGCAATAGAATGGTTGTGCCATAACAGCATGCATGCTGTATATACAACAACAATGCCATGTCAAAGACACGCAAAGACTTAAAGCAACAACAACAAAAAAATGCTGCGTAAGGAGTCACATTGAAGGTCCTCCAGGCCTCAATGGGGAGGACTAATGGTACAGCTTAGCAGACTCGGCATGCCCCCTTCAGCAAAGGATGTTGACCAAGTCCTTATGAAACATACCAGACTTTTTAAGCCGATTTTCACAGTAGCTAACCTGTAGCATGACATCTCCTGGGTTCATCAAATGATGTCACTGGGTCCAAACAGACATATCATAAGTAGTTTAACTAGTTTAACAATCACAACTTGATTAATTTGTTTAAAAATCATTTGGAAAGCAGAAGAGGCATAAAATGAAGTTATTGAAATCTGTCCCACTGAGCGTCTCTTATACATATAAACATGACACCACTTCCAAAGCTGTATCTAGTTCTCTATATAGATCCATAGTTAGGGTAAGGCTTTAATGTGTACACCACCCATCCATTAGCTTCTGCTCAGTGCAGCTAGCCCATTAGCTGCAGCTCACCCACTGAGCTGGAATGGGCCGTTCAAGTACAAACACACCAACCAAGCTACACTGAGACACTGAGCTTGTTTGTTAGTTGGCAGATGTTTTACTTGTAAAGCAGTGAACTTGCCACTCCCAGGAGAAAGTACAGGGTGGAAGGTTTGCAGGGTTTAGTACATGAACCAAAACAGTTGCTCATATGGGATACACTAAATAATGGTGTTCTCAACACTGCCCTGAATTGATGTATTACAATAATTATGTATAATGTTCTATAATATATCCATGCTTCTCTGTTGTCTGATGTCTCTCTCTCTCTCTCCCTCTGTTTTTTGAATATCAAACCTTTCCACTAAGTGGTTCCGCTTGAATAAATGGACTGCATTTGTGTAGCGATTTTCTAGTCATAGCGACCACTCAGAGCCCCCATTCATCTATCAACGCACACATTCACACACTAGTGACCAAAACTATCATGCAAGGTGCTGACTGCTCAACATTAAGGGACTCACTCACCAACAGGACAGCCGTCAAGAATTTGGGGGTAGGTATCTTGCCCAAGGATACTTCAACATCCAACCACTGTTATTTGGTTAGTGGGTTTTCTGAGGCACAGCCACACTGAGGCCTGGACAACTTCTCCTGTGTTGACTAGACATGCAGTGTTTGACTTTTGGGTGTTTAAACTTAAGTATTTGCATGTTTTTGACATCTTGAATTTCTATTTATTATTTAGTTGCGTTGTGATTCTTTCCATCCATCCGTCTGTCGATCCTATTCTTGTAGAGGTGGTATCTCTGAATTTAATGAAATTTGGCACAAACATCCACTTTGATTCAAGGGTGAACTGTTTGGATTTTTGGTCTAGGCAAAAAGTTGAACTAGTGTACATCTCATTCTTGTGATGTCTCAGTTTCACCTTGATGGAATTTCTTCAATTTTGGCACAAATGCCCACCTCCCCCACACTCAAATAAAATTGTCAGTCTGGTGCATAAGAGGTCAAGGTCATTATGATTCACAAAATATAATTTGGGTCATAAATCAATAATTCATACACATTTCCAAACAAACATCCATTAGGATAAAATCATTGGTGTACAAAGTTTTCTTTATTCTGTACACATATTTATTTCTTATTTGTCCGGCCTGAGAAAGATGTCCCTCTTGCTGTTCTTGATGATTCTTCCACTCTTGTTCATAGGTTTTTGGTTTTATATATATATATATATATATATATATGAATCAAGGGTTAAATGACAGATGGTGCATCAATCTGTACAAAAAGGAAAAGCCAATTTGTGATTTGTGTTACATAAAGAAAACTGACTTGACTTGATTCTATGTGTGTATTTGGATGCCTTTATGTGTGTTTATATAAGACACAGCAGGATTGACCATAGGTCTTTGCCCCTATTTATCTCCACTGAGCTCCCAGCAGGATCTCTTGCTGAAATTCTATTGATTTGTTTGTTGCATTGTGACACAGGTCAGAGCACAACCACAACAAAAGCCTCTAAGGATGACTTGTGTTAGTATCTTTGCCTTTGAGGAAGACACTAAACACAGTAAACAGGGGGAAAATGTTTATTTTAAGACATTTAGGTACAAGACTACCTTACATTTCTAGATTGTGTGTTTTATTATAAACTACTGCCCAGAACAGCTGAGTTGACGGCTTTTATATTCAGAAACGTTGCCTCCATCAATCATTAACACAGAACTTAAAACAAACTTATAAAATTCATTTTCATAGGGCTTCGATTGAAATTAAAGCTGGGCATTTTTATGGCATTTTTTTATGGTCTGTGTCTATTTTGGTAACCTTTGTCAGTGGATATATCACAATCCTGGTTTGCAGTACTTTTACAGAACAGTATATCACATATTACGATGGAAAGCAAGATGTTTCCATTTGGAGACAATTACACAGAATGAAAGCTTTAAGCCATGGCTGCCAGTCTGGCTTAGATTCTATTACAGTGCAGCACTGGATATATTGTAAATGATTTTAAGGATGCCCTGTCTGCCCTAGAGAAGGCTTTTGGAAAGGCGATCCCTGTCCCTCTCACTTATGGCACTCCCTGAATAACCACTTCAAAACGCTCATAACCCAGCTAGCACGGATAGATCTGGGCCCTATTGAAAACACATTGGCTCATAATCTATGCCCTCTCATAATATGAAGGGATCCCACATCAGTTTCAAGGTCAAACACCAATAAAATCAAAGACGGCAATTTGTCAAGAGTCTGAAGTGATTCCGTGCACAGGCCCTGACATCATCTGCTGTCCATCCGAAACACGAGCGTCTGGGCCGGGCCTGTTGCAGCTCAGCTGTAATTTTTGTCATGCCAGATGTAAATCATAGATTTTCCCATTACAGATCAGCTTCTGATGTTGCTGCAGCTGCACATCCGGATGATTCCTGATCTGTCATCTTTGAAACGTGAGTGGCTTGCAAACGTGCATCATGGGAATCTGTCATTCACTGAGGGGAGCGTCCCTGAAAATAATGATTTGTTTAAAGGGGGTTAGTGGCTGAGGCAGGCAGGCAGGCAGGCATCTGCTGTCAATGAGCATTTGCAAGCACCCAACGCACACACCGAATCCTCATTAACAAAGTGCTGCATAAGTGTGGGCTGATTTCATGGTGAAGTTATTGTACTGAAGAGGAGTTCTTTTGGCTGTGCTGTCCCTCCAGGTGGCTTCTCTGGCTTCCCGGGGCTTGAGCTGAATTCCTGGGCCTGCTGCATTAAAGCCTTTGTGCGCTCTATCAGGTGCAAAGCGGGAGCTCTCCTTTCTTCTTGACGAGCTTGACGATGCCCAGCAACTGTCATCTGTCAGCAACATCTGTGGGAAGCAGCTTGTTTTCAATGACTGTGGATTTTCTGGCCGTACCTGTCAAGCCTGACTCATCGAAGCTCAAAACAGATGCTGCAGTACTTTTAAACTCATTAATTGCATCCCACACTGTGTTGTGGTTGTCTTTCATTTGGAGTGACATTTAGAGGTTCTTGGTTAAACGTGGATGGATCGGATCCAAGTGTGCAAGGTGGACGAAATCATTCAATAGATAGAGATTTGAGCCTTGGATTCTCAAAATCTGCCAAATCATTCATGTCAGTTTGGGTTTCTAGTATAATATACTGTTTGACATATGAATGACTTCAGTTTCAAATTGAAAAGCTTACATGGTCAATATTTGCAGTAGTGCTGCTGCCTCGAGTTAATCTACACAAAGTCAACAGCAGCGCCAAGCAGAATAGAACTCCATCTCAAATATTCATCCAAGGAAATCTTCACTGATTGCAAAAAAATATCCAAGCCTCTCAAGAAGTTGGAATCGTTTCATGTTTAGCTTAGGAATAAGTACAGGCAGCTCATTCCAAATCCAGCAGAAAGGGATGATAGATACACATGATAAGTGCGTATGACTCCCATACCAATAACTCCTGAGACGTGGAACAACCCCTGCAGACCTGTATAATCCCTTTGACGAATAGCTATAGTGCAAATCTTAACTGCAGCCATCCCAGATCCAACGGCCCTGTTCCAGGACCAATTGGCAGGGGCCATTAGGGGCGTTCACATACATTTAGATGATCCCTCTGTTTGCATTACCCAGGCACAGATAATCTGTGTATACAGTGGGAAATTAGGGCAGAGCAGCCCCTAGGCGCTGCACAAAGAGACCTCCACATGTTCACTTCAAAGGGGCTGTGGCTGAGTGGAAGCAGGTGCGTCTTGTCCGGAGTCAGGCACAGGGTGGGCCATGCTGGGTGGAGGAAGGAAGGCGGGATCCCCACAGGCCAGTCTGTGTGTGGTGGAAAAGGGAGTCGCTACATGTGTGTCTGTGCAGTGCCAAAACAAGCCAACTCAACACCTCGTTCAATTTCAATTCAGTTTTGAAGCGATTATTGACAAATATGTTCCCACACTGTGTCACTGACGCAGTGTACTGAGCAGTCAACCTGTTATTTTATCCTGGGAAATGTAACAGCTGATGCTTGAGGCTGCAACCGCCAGAAGAAGTGGCTGTTATAGTGTCCTATAAAATCTAGTATATAAATATATGACTTATTTGCTTAGCCGAGGTCAGAAGTTCGGAGGAAACATAACGTCTGAATTATTTCTGCTGGCAGTGTTTTTCAACCCAGAAAAGCATCCTTAGCTTGTCCCACAGAGTCATGGGTCTTATATCAAAATACATTTGGACACATCCTCAAAGCCATAAAATTACAAATGATGTTCTATACCTCAAATATGACCTTGGTCCAGATCAACATGCCTTATACCTAAATGAAGTTTGCCATTTAAAACTGTCTCTAAGATTGTGAAATTGTCACAGTTTGATTTGGTTTAATTCAATTCAATTCACAGTTCACAACAAAAGTCACCTCAAGGCACTTTACATTAAGAGTAGGTCTAAACCATGCCCTTTGAGAAAGGTACTTTAACAAAGAGAGACCCAACAGATCCCACCATGAGCCATTTCAGCAATTACTCCTCCGAGAAACGAAATAAAAGGACATGGTTCGGTAGAAGTAGTAATACCAGTATTAATGGACTCAACTACTGGAAGTGAGGTAACGACTGTGAGTCACACTTCATGCCCACGAGTAAGTTACGCAACTACAAATCACCACTTTGACTTTCAGATCCATGCAGTACACCAACACCGGCCTCCTGTGTCAAAGTCCAATGTTTGTTTGACCCAGATGATTAATTTTTACTGAAGCCCTCTTTTCAGTAAGTGTACAGTTTTTATTTCCAGTCTCACTTTCACAGTTATTTATATAAATGTAAGGTAACATTAAATGTAAGCTATTGAAAGTAAAAGTTTTGAAAGAAAAAGTAAGCCTTTCATGTCACCTTTGGGGACCGCGCGAAGTGTTTCTGAGGGCTGGCTGTGTCCCACAGGCCACATTTTGAGCAACAATGCTTGATAATAAAAGATACCAAGTGAGGCATAAGAGACATGCAATCTTACTTTATATATAGCAGCTCTGGTTTATGAGATAAAGACATAAAAATCTTTCATACTGCTGCTTTAAAAACATTACAGTTTTAAGGTGCAATACAAATCTAAACGACCTGTTTAAGTGGGGTTTTTTTGCTGTCTGTGTGTGTGTGTGTGTGTGGCCAGAGTTACACACCACCTGCATGTGTGCCGCTTTCCTCTGACAGTGCAGGCCTGTGTCTGTTTGTGTGTTTTCCTTGAGGTTAAATGCTTTGTTTCCTCTCTAATGGCTCCCTCGTTTGGGCCAGCGGAAGAAAGGGAGAAGGGGTTATTGTGTGAGCGATTTGTCACCGCCTGTCTGAGTTGCGAGGTCTGCGCTGACACCATAAATACTTGATAATAGTTCATCTGGAGAAAAGCTGTTTCTCATACTCCCTTTTTCCTGCTCTGACCTCATGCGGGGCCTTTCTTTTTTTGGTCTCCTGTGTGATTGCGCTGACTCTATGGAACCAGTAAATGCATGTTAATGCTACAGGTGCCGTGGGACCTGCATGTGGCTTGCCACAACATTTTTTAGCATTGCTTGTGGGAATTTAGTACACAATCTTGATTGCTCATTGTAGATCATTTTTTGATTTGATTTCTCTGTCACTTGAAAATATTGATTGAAACAACGCATTTAATTATGCTATTCTTTTAACCACAATGAAATGAGGCCAGTACTGACAGTACTGGTCGTCTCTATCGTGACAAAAAGTAAAACTCTAAAATACACAACAAGCAGTATCAAGGCTTTCATTGTAATGTAATCTTATTAAGCACATTTTTGGACTTTGCTGCTTCCCAATTGAAATGCTAATTTTTATTTTCTATTTAATAAAAGAGACAGTTGCATTGTTCCAGAATATTTGAATGGTGCTCATTGTGTGGATGTATCGGAGGAAAAGTGAGAAAAATAAATGACAAAAATATGTATATACAATGTAACTAGAGCAGGCTCTGTTTTCACATAATGTAGGAGATAGTTCATTATGCACCATTGTCCTGATATAAATCTTCAACTTGTGTCTATGTGTTATGTTCCCTGTCATTTGTCTCAATTGTGACATTTGTAGATATGGTTAATATGGTTCTGGGAAATAAGTGTAAATTTATTGATTACATTCAATTACGTTTTTCTCACCAAACACTCCTCTACTACCCCTTTTCCAGTGCTTGGTTGGTTCTTGCTTGCAAACCAGTTCTTTGGTTTTCCACTGCTGAAGAACCTGCTCCAAGCCAGGAATACTGGTTCACAGCGGCACCAGCTCTTTACTGGTGTAAAACCACTTACGTTGGGCTGGGGGCGGGATTATCGTGACCACCATGTGTACTATTCATTTTATTTGATATGTTTGAATGACATTGATACAGGGTCATGCTTGCGGGCTAACGCTAGCTTACAACAGAGTTCAGCACTAACATGTGACATTCACTGTAAGAAGAACATAATGTTCGCCGATAGTGATCAAGACAAGCAGCACAAATGTTTGTACCAGTCGTGTTTGGATCTTGGTGTTCGCTAGCAAAGCCAGGAGAAGCATTTGTAAAGATACGATGTAGTCTGCTGTTATTATTATTATTATTATTATTATGCTTGCTAAGAAAGCAGTTGCATATACAGTGATGTAATGACATGGCTCTTAAGCCTGTGAAAAAGCAAAAAGGTTTGGAGCTGGATTGCAAGTTGAACCAACTGCAAACCAGCACGACCACAACTGAACCAAACTTGAAACTACTTTGCTTGAAAAGGAGAATAATTTTGGGGAAAAAAACAAAAACAAAAAAACACTTTAGGTTTGATTCTTGATACTTTGTTTGACACTGAAAAAACTTGGCAAAGAGCAAGGAATATGACAGAGTTCCTCTGCTGTCCCATCAACATTTGATGGACAAATAGCCCAATTAGGGACTGTCTCATCCCTGCAAGGTAGACAGCCCATAAGGTCCCATAGAACAGCAGCAGCTGTGTGAGGCTCTTTATGGCAGTAGTGAAGTTAACCAGACATATATTTGCCTACCAACCAATCAGTCTTCTCTTCCCGTAAAAGAACCCCAACTCCTGACAAAGCACTAATCTCACCTTTGTATCTTTTGTCCAACTTTCAAATGGCCATTACAGCTGTGGTTCTCATTATCAGGTACCAGTGTGGTTCCACAGGCCTCAGGGGACAGTGATGGGCTCATTATGACTTGGTGCAACACAATGAGGCAAAGGAGATGCAGTATTCCAAATCATACTTGGACAGCTACACAAAGTAAAAAATGTATGCTTTATTATAGGAACCATGCAGGAAGGACTCCCACGCAGTGGATGAGACAGACTCAGACATTTAACTTGGACAGACATCTTCCATGCATATTTATTGATCTTGTTTTTAATGAATGAGCGCATGTTTTCAGATTCACATGTACCCTGTGGGTTTGCATCTGCCACTGTGGTGATCAGAGAGCCATGTAACAGGGAGCGGCAGTGTGACATGAAAGTTTTGTTTACTGTAGAAGAAGCAGAAGCAGGTTCTGCAATGTTAATGTCCTCAAAAAGTTGTTGCAGTCAGCCTTTACCAAATTGTGATACTTTCTACCTCAGCTTAGCACAGAAAATTGCTTTCCCTTTCCCTAAAGTTTTTTTTTTCCTTTCTTTTTTCATGAAACTCTTACGTCTGAAAATTTAAAAAGGCATGCAGCCTCAGGTCAAAACTTTTCCAGGCCAGGCTCATAGTTGACGCACATTGATTGATGAGCTTCATGTAAAGGCTGAAAGATCCCCAATGGTTTTCATGTGTCTGCAAATAGCTGCTTTTTGCATTTGCAAACACGTGCGCGAAAGAGTACACATACATAATGCAGGAAGTTGGTGTACACACACATTCCCACATTGTTTCCTCTGTCAACAGAGCTGTTGTACACCTCTGAGCTGACAGCTTTCTGATTAGCAGGTGACCTTTCTACTGTGCACTTGCAGAAGATGTTCACAATTTGAGGATTGTATAGAGTTTCTACAGAAGATGGGCAAACAACATGCTTGTGCATTCAGCGTTTCCAAAACAACAACGCAGTTACCGCAAAGCCACACACAGCAAAGATCATGGAAGATGAGGTTTTCTGTCTCCGTGCCAACCTGTTCTCACAAAATGACATGATCTAAGTGATCACGTTTGTATAAGCACCAAAGAACGTGCTTGCAACGCAAAATGTGTGTGAAATTCGTGCCTGCAGCACCTAAACAAAGTCAGTGAATCAGTGGAGTGTTCTAAAAATAGCACGCAAATCATTATGCATATCTGTACGGTTCACATTTGAAAAAAAGGCTGCAGTTTCTGTGGATTTCTGCAATAAAACTACCGATCTAGATTTAAGCTTGGTAAGTTAGTATGAAAGATGATAAGAGGTAAAACTAAAAGTTAATAAAAATACCAAAAATGCTGAGGTGAAGCCACAGAATTTATGCTAACAATATAAGTTATGTTAACGGTGGAAAACGTGAGCGAAGCAAGAAAACAACGCCTGTTGACTTCACAATGCATTGCTTATATGCTGCTATCACGTATTTAACATACATTACATTCCACCAGCAGCTTCAGTGTAAAAAAAAATTTAATTTAATGTAATTTTGTGATATCAGGCTGCTCTGTGCCTTCGCAAAGTCTGAAGCATTTCAACAACCCTCAAAAAAAAAAAAAAAAAGGAAAAAAACACTCTTTCCTTATAGTTGCATGTCATAAGCAATATTTGGATTATGCTGTTTCCACAAACCTCTGAGCTCCAGTTGTGGCAGCAAAAATATTCTGCTGCCAGAGCTTTGTCTCATTTAATCACACGTACATTAAACGTAGAGCACACTCTGGAGCCGTCTTCTGCCGCTAACCTCTGTTGACACTTACCATTATCACACGTCTGCGGAGACGTATTGGGCTTTTTTGAAGCACAAAAAACACCCCACTGTTCTCACCGCCTTCTGGCTTGTCTAATAATCACAGCCAGAGCATCAAGAAACATGTTTTTTATGGTCTGACAAAAGCTATAATGTATATCCCTGTTGTGCTCTGTGCTTGCAAGGTTTTAACCCAGGGGCACTAAAGTACGGGGAAATATTTATATTCTCTTCAGCAGAGGGGCTGTAACTTACAGCAGGGAAGCTAATTTCACATGCTGAAAGTCCATTCTCAGCCTAGCCTGATCTCCCTGCTGCCTCTCTGGCACATTTCTCCTTCCTTCTTCCTCTGTCTGCCTCAGTAAGAGTAGTGCTCAGTCTTGGTGTTACCATTATATCTGCATACTAATCTTTTTTTTCTCAGCTGAGTGTGACATCCATGTCCGGTCCCAGCAACATCATTTAAGTCTCTACAGCCTTGTGTTTTGTTTCTTTTTTCTCTTGTTTCTGCTGTGTCTTTTTGTTTGTGATTTGTTTATTCTAATTTTTCTTTTTTCTGTTTGGGTGAGCAGCCAAGAGCCCGATCCCAGACTTCAGAATCCCAATCCACATTCCCTGTTTTATTCTGTTTAATTTATTAATCATTTTGTTTATAATTAAAATAATATTTGCACTGTGATTGTTTATGGCTGGTTAAAAAAAAACAACCAAACCACCAAATAGTGTCATAATTTGACTTAACTGCCATTTTGTTACACCTCATACAATACGTCTGATACTGGGTGCATGTTGTCTGTATGCATACAAATGCCACATCTGTCCACAATCAGGAAGATTTTGTTAATGGAAGCTTTCTGGTTTCCATTCGTAGTCCCAGTAATATTGACCAATCACCTTCAGGTGGGTTCGAGCCGCATGCAGGCAAACAGGCTATATAAAGCAAACGATGAGTACAGCAAATTTCAGTGTGCAGTGGTATTCATTCTTTATGTTATATAGTTTATCTTGCAACCCACCAGCACCTGAACAGTAATTTTCTTAGACTTATAGCTTTGACATAAATGTTGTCCAGTATGTGCTGATAATGCAGAGTAAAAGATGCTTTGGTTGGAAGATGTTGTGTTTAAATAGTGCAGTTAAATAGCTGGTGTTAATACTTCTACCCTCACTGTTCAAAACTAGCAACCAACACAAAATTAACAACAATCACCAATAACAAATAGTACAATGGAGTGGAACAGTAATGGAGTGGAACAGTAATGTAAAATGTTCAGTATAGAGAAATATGGCCCCAGTAATCCAGTATGGTTTAGACTCTCCTTGGAATCCACCCGCCTGACTAAAAATTTAACTTTTTGTTAGCTTTTCAAAACTGTTTCTGTATTTGTGACTATAAACAATGATGGATGCTCAAAAAAACAAAAAAACAAACCTTGGTTGTGATATGTGTTATCAGTATATCCATTGGTGCCACTGGAACCCAGGAAGTATTGGCAACTAAGGTTGGATTGTTGCCAGACTTACAGTCAATGGGCTCCAAGATTATCTGTTTTCTGGTTAAAAGGGATGTTATTTTGTTACTTTTGTAAATAATTATTTGCTAGTCACTGATCCAACACGTCTGTTTTAGCTGAATTTAGCTGATGAGCTGTGTCTTTGAATTGAATTTCAGCAACATGCGCCAACTTCATCCACACCTAGGCCTGTTTTCTGGCTCTGGACACAAGGAGATGGAATCCCCAATATTTATATTTGTACTATTATCATACAGAAATCATGTCAGCTCATAGGATTGAGAATGAGAATGTCACATTGATGGGTCTGAGTCAGAAAAAAGAATAACACAAAAATAGATTTAAAAAAAAGCTGACCTAGAGGTGACGTTAACTTAATATGTTTCTTCAAAATATATATATATATTTTCCAATTATTAAAGCTAAATGATTGCAAATATAAGTTACCACAAAGTGCCTCTTTGGCGATTGATGAAGTTGCTCTCTCTGAGGTCTCCTGCATTGTTTGTTTACCAACTCCTTCTTTTCAACATATCAAAGTGTTGTTGAGCAGAAGAAAGGAATCTGAAATTTCTCTCTAAGGGCTTCAAAAACCCAAATTACTTCCAATATGTATCACAGAAAATTGAGTCCCTTTGACCAGCGTCTGCCAAGTCAATGGAAAATAACTTCTGCATCCAAAGAGAAATCAGCAAACATGAACACAATGTCAGACAGTAGTGGAGGGACAAGTGAAATCTGATTATCAGGGTTTGAAGCCACAGAACACAGTGCAGAAATATGTCACCGTGTCTTAGCAGCTTTCTGCCTACGCCAGTATTCTGATGAAAAATTCAGGAGACAAAGGTAGGTCATTGTGTCAATGGATGTCAAGGTAAAAACCACAGTGCCTTCTGGGAGACTACACAGATGATATGATGAGCAGAGGGACCTTGCAGCCCCACATGGGAGGGGTTTATCACTTCCATAAACCTGATTTCATTCAGCCACAGTGATCACAGAAATATATATACTTTTAAATACTTCAGCTTTTTAAATGTCCTGATATTTGCACAGCGGCCCCATTCGTCACTCCAAAGATGATCATAACTAAAGAATTGTGTGCACGTAGCATTTGACCCCAGTCTGGAAGATGGATTTCTGTGGCACCTGATGGAAACGGCTGATCTTTATAAACTCCCCTGCTACACTGTGGCATTTACTCAGCATCGACACTTGATCTTCATAATGTGTCCATGATGAGGTCACAGCAACCTCTGGCAGACGTGTGTCTGCTGCACTGCAGACTGGAGGCAGAAAGCGCTCATGTTGTACTGCTTGTCACAGCACATTTGAGTCTCCCACTAAACATGCGACGCGGTGTAGCTCTGCATTAACACTGCACAACACATGGCTCTCTGACACAGCCTTGTATTCAATAGAGACAGCCATTTGTGTGCATTTGTGAATATCCAAAGTGTTTAATCTAAAAGGACCTCTGTAGACTCCTTACCTGAGATTCTCTGCAGGAATTTCAGATATACTAAGCTCTGAGATTTTTTTTCTTTTTCTTTCTTTTCTTTTTTTTTTTTTATTTTACCCAGATGCTGTGTAAAGAAGACTGTTATCTAACCTTTATTTTATCAGGCGCTTCCATGGAGAATAAGAGTCTCTCATCCAAGGAACAAAGTAAAATGGAGTTCACAGCTCTTCCTATGATGATAGATAGCAAGCACCACAGAGAACTAGAGGTTGTCCCTGTTTTGCTGCGCTGCGGTTTATAATTTGTGACATGTCACTTGATTGCCACAGTCTCCTGGTAATTACAGTGACTCCTTGAATAAGGACAGATTTCAGTTTACCTGAGCATAAACTCAGGACTGGAATCATGTAAAAGGACAGCAAAGTCAAATGTGTAATACACCTCAAATGTACACCACAGCAGAGGAATAAGTGTCCAAGGTATGATCTGTTCTTGATCCTCAGCTTTCTTTATATCAAATGTAATTGTTAAACACTGGCTGTGCTGTGATATATTGTCAGTAAGACTAGCCTGAATTCCCAAAAAAGCAACCTCATTGGATTTTAGGCAGCCACCTCTTGTAGCCTGTCAATTCTGAAAACAGTAAAGGAGGATACAAAGAGCATGGTCTGACTCATTTCAAGTCTCTTTATCTTGCCATACCAGCCTTGGCCATAGTTTTTATGCGTGCACTGAGATGCTCTGTCATCAGCTAACACTAGTGCTAGCTAGCTAGCTAGCATGGCTACAATGTTTACAATCCTTAGTCAAACAGAACACTTAAGTTATTAAAGTGTCTTTTAGTTCTGAACGAGGCATTTTTAACTAGCCAAAATATTGCAATTACTTTTGATTAACTGTGAGAGGGTAAAAGTTCTAAGACAAAAATAAAAAGTAGTGTGCTAGCAACCATCCATTCATAGTTTAGCCTCACCCTAAACTGCTTCATCATGTATACTACTCTTGAGCAATGGTGTACAAAATGAATATCATGCTGCATTAAAAATGAATGCTAAACTTCCTATTGACCTTTATATAAAATTACTTTTTTGCTATCAAAATAGTCCCATACACTGCTTGCTGTGGGATGAATACAGGTTTAAAACACTTCTGCATTGGCTTCGGGGATTTTCAGGTTGAAGGTTGTTTGGTAAAGAATATAGACTGTATATGCATTTGGACAACATGACAGTTCAGCATCTCAATCACAAGTGTGCCATAATAATTGCATTATGTTAAGGAGAATATTTATCGCTCAATTCTTCCCCTCTCCTCTTCCCTTCAGCTTTTGTTGTGGCATTTTTAAAATTAATCTAAAGCATGTTTGTGCCTGGAATTTCCCCAATAAAACTGTCCCTTTGTTGGAATTGGACAGTCAGGAAGAAAAGTTGATTTAAGTTCCCTTCTGCTTTTTATTGTGCTTTTTACTGGGCACCACTTAATATGTTCCATAAGATTAAAACACAAAGGCATTAAAACACATTAGTTTTGGTTTGGTTAGTCAGATACAAAGAGTAAGCCTAGGGCCATTAAAAAACAAACAAACTATTATTTCAAGCGGTAGTAGTAGTCACAAGGAGTAGTATGGATGCAAGATAAAAAGCCATAAAACACACATTTCACATAATCAAGAGGCATTATATTAGCAAACTCTGCTAACTCCATTAAGGCTCATTGGGGAGAATATTATAATGGTGGTCTGTTCTGTATTCATCATAGCAGTGATTATTCACATTACCAAAACAAAAAAAAAAAAAAGACTTGAAAACCTCTCAAGAGCTTTTGACCTACTATGTTTTCAAGCTGCTGAGATGAGGGTTAATTATAATATACTAATTGAACTACAACATAATATTGTCCTGAGCTCAAGTGTTGCTGGAAACATGATGAGACTCAGTGTAGCAGGATAAACATGTTGTTTTTAAGGCCGCCAATGGGCTGAAGCCAGTTTCTAGGTCTGGCTTCTTTTTTTAAATCTGTTGTATCTGTGTTGGCGACAACACAGATACAATAGATTTAAAAATAATAATAATAATAATAATCTATTATTACCCATGAGTGAAATACTGCATCAACTGTTTACTTAATTATTATTTACCTATTTGTGTGTGGAAGTGTTGGGTCATGACAGGAATTTGACCAAGGACACCAGAGTTTGTGTCCAATTGAAACCAAAAGGCGACAATTTTTATCTGAAGTTGCATTACATCCATACTGAATGATTTCACATCGACATCACATTTTTATTAAGCTAGGTATCTAGCTTTGTAACTATCTTTTGAAATGCCTTACTTATATGTCCCCTTTTAACCCATAGGAAATAGCTTTGTTGCCTAAATCTATAACTGCAGCTCTTTAACAACAATAACGATGTGTTTAAAACAGCATATTCAACAATGCAAGTTGTTTAAAAACACCACTGTAGGTAGAATTTGAGGGTAGTTACAAACAACCTGTGTGGTCGTGCTTATGGGAAGAGTAAGTAGCATTCATCACATTTTTGCCCACTTGGGGGAAAAAAAACGAGGCTGTAAACCTAAATAAAAATATTTTTTTTTTAAAAAAAAGGCTAAAGGCTTTTGATGACAGGCAGGTGGCGTATCTTTTCGGTTCTCATTACAAAGCCCTTTGATAATACATTGTTGTAATTCAATCCATGACTTAAAAAAATATAATTTTAAAGATTGTAAATTCTAATTAGAAGAGACCCAGCATGCTTCACATTTCAAACCCCAATCCCTTATCTCATCCTAAGTGTCCTCATAGCTAAGACAATGGCACAGCAAATGATACAGTTGGTTGTGATGCACAGTTCATGGAGGTATTTAAAAAAAAATACTGTCACATCCCCAAAATTATGAGACCAAATGGGGTGACAGTGGATTTATAGGCTAAAGATAGTGTTGTGTCATGCCAAATTATTACATGCTTCATTAAGTGGCAGAGGCCATATCCACAAATCATATACTGTTTACTGTATTATGTATTATAAATTGACTGCAGCACAATTGTGTTAGTACATTTTTTATGTACTTCTGATTGCCAGCTGGGTTGGCCACACTGTACACTTCCTGCAATGACACACATCCACAAATCCTGAAGCCAAGTGACAAACCACAGCTGACAAATCACATGAAACTGCACATGTAAGGTTAGGCTCATGTGCCTTATTAGGGGAATGTACATTCAGATTTGTCAAAAACTGACAAAATGTTGTTTTTGTGCAAACTAGGCAAATCTACTGCCTGTGGTGTTAATTAGGTGCAGCCTTGATTTCCCTGCCTGTATCCATTTCCATGCTCCTGTGGCCCAAGGTGAACAGATTGACTTTTTCACAGCCAGTAGCTATCATGTGGAGAGTGGGTGGTTAGAGCTCAGGCCTTGCTGTTCTGCTTCCTGGACTATAGGGTCCATCCTTCTGTCTGGGCTGTGATGGCTAAATGACCTGTCTCTGCTCCTCTGTCTCTGTTCAGTTGTCTGTTTATATCTGGGGCTATGAGCGTTTTAGAGGTCACACAGCAGACCTGTAACAACTGATAGTGTCAATCCGTCAGTATGGGGTTCAAAAAATCTATTTCTATGAGTGAAATATGTTATTACAGATGTTAGTATTGTGAACATTTATTAAAAAAGTTTACTCCACAAAGATCCTCTATCTTGTATATATTGTAGATATGTTTTGAATGCTCTTAATGTGAAATGTGTGTAATGCTGCTGCTACACTGTAATTTCCCGTTTTTTGGGGGGATCAATAAAGTACATCTATCTATCTATCTATCTATCTATCTATCTATCTATCTATCTATCTATCTATCTATC
>JAOWBC010000002.1:1075501-1085744 GCA_028566105.1 Hypoplectrus providencianus
TCTATGTCTTGAATGCATTTAGAATCCCCAGCATAATATAGGTCAGATAAATCTGCGCTCCACTCAGGAAATCGGCATTTTAAAAAGCTTGTTTTCTTGCAAACAGACCTGACAATGCATGCAGTCGGACTTGTTACATCTCTGCATCATGCTGTAGTTATTTCAGCATAACCAATCTGTTTTTTGCAAGTTAGTCACTGTAGAATCAGGGTATTGGTGTATTGAAAATTGAAATTGAAAAAGGCATAGTGAACAGTACATGTTGAACCTGTTTGCATTGTCACTGTAAGAATGCTAGCATGTTGTTGTTCAAAGCACCACTGTGCCTTAGAATATCCTCAGAACGCTGCTTGTGTGGCTGCACTTCTAATCCTTTTTAATAAAATCATCATGATAAATAAACAGGTGACATTGGTTCATACAAACATGTTTCACTATATTTCCAACAAACATCTCAATACCTCCTTGTGGCTTCTCTGACTGTTATTCTCCTCTGTGTTCTATAGAGGTCCCTCTCAGTGTATAAGCTCCAGCATCTGCCCTGCATGTGCAGGATTGTCTCGCTGTCTTCAGAACAGATCTGATCCCCATCATAGACAGACAGGGCGGAGCAGACAATGAGAAGTTTGTACTGGGGAGAAGTGAAGGGCTGTGGGATAGCATGAGAGATGTCAATTAGATACACTGTATGTGCATGTATACCTAGGGTGCAATAACAATATTTCCTATCGTTAGTGTAACTAAGTTGTTTGTGTATGTGTGTGTATGTCTAAATCAAACATTTCTCATGCATCCTACTTAAACGCTGATTTATGACAGCACAACAAAGCAAAATTAAAAATCAAATCAACAGTGATCATCTCTTCACTTATTTATGAACCACAATGTCTGTTGACGGATAATTCTCTGGCATCTAAGTAAAGTTGCCTAAAGTTTCTTGGTTAAAACTGTGGTCGACCCTCAATACAGTGTGTTTTAACTCAACAATGTCTAAGAGGCTTCAAAGTGCAAGCTTCCAGCTTTTTGCAGGAAATTCATGGGCAGTTGGCAGCAGCTAAATGCTAATCTTAATGCCATAAGTGTCAAATAATACTGTGATTGATAGAATGGGCCTGATTGTGAACAGTATGACTCTGATTGCATGAGTAAACAGTCATGGGATCCCCCACCAGCAATTTTAGCTAGTCTAGCTCCAATGTGTTGTTTTTCAGCCAAAATTACCATGTGGATAATAGGTATTAGTCATGAAATGAAACAGGTCACCATTACAGACTCAATTGTTCTTGATTTGCAGGGGTTTCAACAGAGGCTGTTGTCATGGAAAAGTTATGGATGACAATTTCCGAAAGACTTTTTCCGAAAAACAGGGGGTATAATTGACCGTTTTAACTTTACTTTTATGACTGATGACATGTACCACAGTGGTCCATGTGATTCCTCTGGTGTAGAGAAATAACGGAATTTATTTCACCAGACGACTGATCAAACACAGGAGTATTGTGGAATCAGATATAATCATTCAAAGGCTTAGGGGAAGACACAAACTGAACCATATTCTATGCAACGGCATCTGCAGGATCCAATGGTGTAGTTTAGACTGGAGATGACTCACTCTTCAAAACCCCTTTTTGCCTCAGTCACTTCTACCGTACAGATTCTTCTTATTCAAATCTTTATTTTTTCCATCTCTTCATGTATGCTTAAAAATAACTAGTGTGAATGACATGTCATCCAACCACAAAAGCTTCATATGATAGTGATACTGCAATTATTGATGGGGCTGCACTTTTTTGTGGTAGTCATATGTCCTTTTCTAGTAGTCAAACAGACAGTCGACCATCAACCGGGAGAATGGGGTTTGTGTCCAGGTAAAAACAAATTAATGACTTTTCAGTTAACTTCCAGGGCTCACAGTCTGTGAATTAAGTATCTTTATTTAATTTATGTTCTTCAGGTAACTTATGTAACTTCTGTGGCTTCACTTTCAGTATTTTTATTTACTTACCAGGAAGTTCTTTTTGCCCAATGAATTTACCCACCCTTCTGCTCATCATGTCTTTAGTTTGGTAAGACAGCAAGATCCTAAAGAACTTAACCAGCTCTTTCCCTCCGTTGCTACAAATTAATACACTACAACTAGACACTTCCTCATATGATCTCACATGGCTGGTGTAACACCTTTCAACAAACCTCACACCGGTAATAAGGTGCTCTTACCTGTCTGGAGTGCGACGGTGAATGTTACTGCATACAACCACAATATCCTGAGGGCCAGGCTAGCACTCTGGATGTGTTTGATGATGACAGGAAGAAAAGAGACAGCTAGGTGTGTGAGAGGATTTGTTTTTGGCTCCTGTCTAGCACCTCTGCTAATCCCAAGGCTCTAATGTTAGCAGAAGCTGCAGGGGGAGTGTAGCTAAGAGCCAAATGCTATTGCTAGGTGAGGATTAAGAAAAAAAAAGGAGAAGAAGAAGAAACAGAATAAAGACATGATGGAAGTGTGGCACTTGGGTGTTGTCTTCCTCACAGTCTGCCAGACACGTCTGATCTATGTGGTGGATAGAATATGAATAGACACCTTATTTCCATGGCGACTATGATGTGTTACCAATCTTGATTTCCATGCTTAAAGTAAATGCAGGAGACAGCTACATTTCAAAATCACTGGTTCTGAAAGGAAGATGCATTTGTTGCTATTTTAGTGGCATACTGAAGGAGAATGAGTCACGAGCAGAAGTGCATCAAACATTTGAAATGTTTTAGTAATTGTGTGCATCATACGGTCACATGTCGGTCTTTTTTCCATTCTGTTTATTTCTAAACATAATGTGCAGAAGGCCAATCACTGAATTGTATGAGCAAAAGGGAGTTGCTCCAATTTATCTCTCTTTTTAAAAATCTCATTCTATTTTAACCCCCCCTTCCCCATTATGTTCCATTACTAATCACAAAGACTGCAGGCATGCTTTGTGTTTTGTCGGTTGCCAAGGGAACCTCATTGTCATCCAACTTGTTTGGTTTTCTCTCCAAAGGTCAATGACTTGTCTGATTGAATAACACTTTTCATGCAAATAATATGCTCAAGCAAGTTTTCCCCTCATGTGGGTTTTAGTGATATTTTGCAGTAGATGTGGAGCGAAACACACCCTGTCACATTAAAGAGACATGCATCAAAGTTTAATAACATAATATTTTGATGCCACTGTCTGGCTTGATGCACACCTCACTCATGTGTCACAGGATTTTTTTTTTTTTTTTTTTTTTTTTTTTAATAAATGTACAATGGATCACATGATTAGCAGCTAATAATCCATAACCAGAAGCCACAAGAATTCCTTGACATTTTCATCAGAGAAAAAAAATGAGTTATGAGTTATAGAACTTCGTATAGATGTAAGTATTTGCCCTAAGCTGTTGGGGTATTCCCTTATGCTTTGATAGAAGAACTTTCCTTGAACATTTAAAGTCACTCATACCAGTCTCTTCAAAGTGAAATCATTTGTGAAACATAAAAGGATGGCTGAATTTATGGTGAGTTAAAAAAAAAAAGACACCCACACTTGCTTTTAAGGACATTGAAACCCACTGGACACTGTGAGAGATGTACAACTTCTTAGCGAGTTTGAAGATAGAATTTCAAATCTATCCAATCAGTGGTTGACATGTTGGGTTATAATGTTTATATTTACTTGGATTATGTGCTTGCTATTTCCATATTCTTCAAAGAGAACAACATTATCAAATGTTGTCCTGTTGAGCTGCCTTTGGCTTTGTAAAGCCCTAAAACCATGCAAATATTCTGGACTATTTGTATTTCCTCTGGCAGATGAGTCTTGTCACTTTTCTGAGTTATTTCATTACCTATTCCTGACCTGACATGTTGTAGGAACATAATTTGTGCTGTTCAACAGTCATTTTTGCTGTTTGGAGGGTCATTGACAATGACTTGTTTGTATTGTCCTTCATTGCCCTGACTGAATCTCTATTCACAGGTTAATGTCTGTACCTATTTATAATAACCCTTGAAATAAAAAAGAACTGAGAGTTTCAATACTAATTTACATCAGCAAGTTAAGACATTCATTCATTCATTGTCTTAACCGCTTTATCCAGGTAATCCCGGGTCGCTGTGCCTGTCTCAGCCGGCTCTGGGCCAGAGGCGGGGTTCACCCAGGACAGGTGGCCAGCCTATCGCAGGGCAGACAGACAAACAAACACACTCACACCTACGGTCAATTTACAGTGGCCAATTCACCTAATGTGCAGGTTTTTGGACTGTGGGAGGAAACCAGAGTACCCCTAGTAAACCCACGCACCCACGGGGAGAACCTGCAAACTCCATACAGAAGTGCCCGGCCCGGGATTTGAACTCGCAATCCCCGGCACCAAGCACTCTTGCTGTAAGGCATGAGTGCTAACCACTGTGCCACAAGTTAAGACATTGCAAGGATATAACTCATTCAGTTTATCATCCATTTTGGTGAATTTAACTGATTACTTTTCCACTACCACACCAATGTGAGTAAGGGTTATTTTTGAGCTAGCTGGTGTTAGGAGCCTTAGAAAACCATTTTTCTTTAAACTGTTACCAACAGTATTGTGGTTCAATACAGCTAGTTGTTCAGTTAAGACCCTAAAGTTGTTAAACTTGCAAAAAACTATGGTGTTCTATATGTAGTCTGTTAACACTGTAAATAGCTCACTGATTAACAGCTTCTCCTTCTAAAACCTTAGTTGTGGTTTCTTACAGCTTCTAAAAAGACACACAAACAGGACTTTGATTAAAATGATCACTTGTATGTAAGTACATAGGTTTTGGGAGATGCTTAACACTAGGCTGATGAGAATCAAGCTGTATTAACTGCACTCTTGTCCCCTCTTAGCGGCCTAAAGATATATCTAAGACTCTTGACCTCGCCTCAGTCCACAGGTAGCCCTACTCGGCCCCTAGACAATCTGTGGCCCATCAGCACCTAAAAACTGGCCCAGACGCAGCCCATGAGACACAAACTAAAAGCTTAAGTGACATTGGAAACAAAACTGGCCTTGGTGTACACGAGCTAGCCCATGATTGATGTGGTAACAGAAGGGTGGCTACTGACAATAATGCTGTCAAGTTAAAGGATGACGATGAGAGTAAAGCATAACCATGGTAACTAAAGTGCACATTTGCTGTGTTTTTACAGGAGCATAAAAGCCTTGATAGTAAAGTCAAACATTTAGGCAGGTAAGGACCTAAGAAGACCTATTATTCTTTTTGAAATGCTTCTCAATGAGCCCCTTAGCTTAAAGAGCACCCAGGTTTGTAAATTAAGGTATTTTACGCAATTGGACACAGATGTTTTTTTCTTTTTGGGGCAAATCAAAAAGAGTGAATTTGGACTTAAATTCACCAGGTGGATAAACCATAAGTACTGATGTTGCTCTGGATCTGTTAGATAGTAAACAGTTTTCAAATATGTTCATCATATTATGATTTTTTCTTAACAGCTTGTGATTGATACAAATAAATGGCTTAAACATCAGTTTATTGGGGGTGAGATACTTTAAAACAGAAGTCTGGGGTCTTTCTCCTTTTTGTTGCAGTTTGACAGTAGCTGAATTGAGGAAAAAATGGAGATGATTAAAGCAAACAAGCATTTGGTGGCCTAGACCTTTGCATGTTTTTGGAAAATTAAGCCATAATAGCTTTAACCCCATTCAGTACCAGCCATTGACTCTTAAAGCTTAAAAACATGCACATCCTATGTGCTCAACCCCTAGAAAAACTAAAGACATTCAGAGGTGTTGAATCACCTGATCCAACATTTCACATAGCAATATTAATCAGGTAACATTAAGATAAAGATTATGACTGTGTGCTCTGCAGCTACCAAAGTGGGCAAATGGTGTTTGTGACCGTGTGTGTCGTGTTTGTAGCGTACCTTAACAGGCAGAGGATTTAAAACATCTGTGCTCAGAGCATCTGCAGGGCTGGGGTGGGGGTGGGGTGGTGTTGGGGTGGGGTTGCGCACATTCCTCCACCTCTAGGCCACAAACACCATGTTCCCTTTGATCTGCGATGCCAACACAGCATTACCAAAGTGAGGACAAAATGGTGCAAATCAAGCGCACACTTTGAAACAGCTACAAACAGAATAGCCTTGCTTTACTCGCTTCCTCCTGGAAACGGTGCGTGTCTAGGGCTTCATGCCAAAATGAGACAGACTTTGAAAAGGGGACAGAGTGTATTTTTGAGTCGACTGATTTCTTGTCCAGGTACACAGAGCGGAGATGAGTACTCTTCTTTCTTTGGAAGCAGAAAAAAGTGATCTGCAGAAAGGTCTTAACCATTAGAAAATCTACAACACAAACTCATAGAAAATTAACCTCCCACAGAGTTGACTTATTAAAGTTGTTTTTAGGGTAGTGTGTTCATCGTCTTGCCTTTTGCGATTGCTCTGTATGCTGGATGTAACGCTATGTTCATAATATCGTGGCCTTTGAAGTTCCTGTGGCACTTTGTTCAAAGTTCTTCATTTATCATATGCACAGCGATACGAGTAACCGCCAGCAATGAAATTCTTTGTTCTCGGGCTCATTCCAACAAGGCTCATATAATATGAATAAAAACCAAACTAAATATGAAATAGTGCGCAAGCTTAAATATAGATTAACAAATGACTAGCTCAACAGGAGATACATAAGTAATCTGGGGATGCACCATACTCACTTTTTCACTGGCCTGGGGGGTTTATATATCTTTACCAAACTGATATATGATTAACTAGAAGGACACAAAGACAATGCAAACATTGGCCCGAGCCATGGCCTATCTTGCAATGGTCACAAAAAATGAGAAAAAAAAAAAAAAAAGTGAAAAGTGAAGACTGCCAGTAGACTGGGCCTTGAGACTGGTTGTGGAGGACGGGCAACATTTTTAAGGGGCATGGACTGTCATAAAAGGCAAGAAACTTGTGTTGGGACCTGCTATGCTAAAAAATTGACTTTTGTTAATTTATATATACTGGACAAGTATGAATGAAAAAGAAACAGCATTTGCTTTGCTTTGTTCTCCACAAAGGAGACAAACACACACATCTGTAGTTGTATCTATCCAGGTGTGACAACTTGAATGATCAGGAGGACCTCTGGAATCACCTGGGGTATCCTGTTATAACAGGAAAATCCCCACTTCTTCAATCTCCTTTTCTTCAGTCCACCAAGAGGACATGGGCACATACAGATCAACTCTGGTCTCATCAGGTAACCCCTTGCTTCTCTTCTCCCCCAGCTTGGTGAAATCCCTGTCCAACTGCTCTCTGATTTTCCCTACTTGTGACCTATCTAAAACAAAGCCACAAAAAATCCTGCATCTAAATTTTGATTAGTTAACAAGAGTTAACTTTAGACACCAGGACCCAAGGTCTCAGCTATCTTCGATTGCAACAGAAGCCAACACAGCAAATTAATCTGGAAGACAACAATGACCAGTGTGCAACAACAGCAAAGGATGAAGCATATGTTGAACTTCCAAATTTTACAAATCTGGTCCTTATTCACACATGGGACCTTGTAACACTAACAGGTCACATGACACAGGGGAGGGAAATGGCTAACTGGGCCCAAATTGGACATTTTCACTGAGGGGTATACTTATTCTTGTTGACAGAAGACAGACATTAATGGCTGTGTGTTGTGTTATTTTCAGGGGACTATAAATTTACAGTGTATATACAAGCTTGACATCAGGCAGATGTGATTCTCTGAGCTTCTTGTTTATTAACTATCACCATTTTCTTTCTGCTTCTAACGAACGAGGAATCATGCAGTGTATGTGCAGACCTTTGGCACTGTATGAAGGGATCGGTATTTGTTCTTGTGTTAGTTGTGTTTGTCCACACATTTATTCAGATTTTTGTTTTGTTTTGTTTTGTTTTTTTTCTTCTGTGGTTTGTTTTTGTCAGTATATAATGCAGACAGACACACACGCACTCCTACATTGTAGGTTTTTTTTTTTATTCAGCAGAGCTGTGGAGGCTTTATATTCAGTATTTTCTCAGACTCTGTTGCCTGCTGGTATATTTCTGTATAGGAGACATCTATAACATACATACAGCTACCACACTGACACTGCATCCTTTGTATCCACCATATCCGTCAGTATTCTAATGTATTTTAGTTTGTTATATACTTTTCTGTCAAGCTCAACAGGAAACAAAGAAACAAGGACACACATTTTAGGTAAACATTTTACTGTCATGTTCTTTAGCCTGTCTGTTTCATGGTGGTTTTAAGAGATTGTCCTGCTGCTGGAGTGTTTCCCTCCTGTAAAGCAAACCATTTCTGAACTCTCCTGTGCTCTGCGTGGCTGCTGGTCCGATCCATTTATCCAAGCAGGGGGAGCAGTTCACACAGGTTAAACTGAGACAGAGGTGTAGCTGCTCTGACATAAAACAGATGTTTTAAAGCCTAATCAAACAGCACGTCTGTAATTCCCCATTGTATGGATCTTGTGAAAAAAAAACAAAAAAAAACAAAACAACTACAACAAAAAAAAAAAAAACATGCAATACATTACTTAAAAATCAAATTCAAACCAAATTAAGAGGTGGTTTGTTAGCTGACCAGAAAACAGGATGACAAAAAATAAGGGAGACAGCTTATGGCACAGCTGTTTTTAGACAGCTCATGACTGCTGAAAAAGTCTGACTGTGGGCTGGTGATCACACACCCTGAAATATAACTTATAGTTAAATATATTAGGGTTATCCTGGTGTACTGAATCACTCTGATGATTTGGCAGAATGATATTCCTCATTGGTAAAAAGACTGTGGGCGGTATAATGTCAGTCTGTAGAACCAAGTGTTAGACTCTCAAGTGCAGAGAGTGGATTGTCACATGGTTTTAGTCCAAATGTTTTTTCTCCCCAAGGGCATTCAAATTTGGAGAGTCGGTGGAAAATATGAAGAAAGATTTACTTAAAAAATAATGCAGCACAAATGTGTGAAACAAGCTTTTACATGGTATGTATCTGTTGTGATATACCAAGACAGCAGCTCAGCTCTGTGGGTGTAGTTTATTAGAGGGATTAACTCGACCCTAGAAACGCGAGTACTCATTAAAGTTATATTCACTGGAACTGAAAAGGTTCTTCAGTTCTGAAGAGCTCTGCCATGACAGTGCTCAGTAGCATGCTCACTTTTAGCTCAATAAACTTAAGGACATCTTCTTCAGCATGAGAAGCAAAATGTTTTCAAGAACTTGAAGATAATCAAGTTACCCTTAACTTAGCTCTACTGGATGTTGAAGTCTCTGATTTTTGTGAAATCTATCAAACTGGCTGTAGACTTGCCGTTCCTGATCATACTGACAGCACAGAGCTGGAATTGCTTGTTTAATACCATCTCAATCGTAAGGAAACTGTGCCAATAACAAACCAAAAGCTGTTTAAAATTGGTAAATGACACAGTGTTTTCGAGTATTCAAAGGTCACAAGATCACCTTCATAGACCAATACCAAATATACATAAACTGTGCTTGTACACACTCAGGAGTTCCATAGATTATTGCTTCAGTTGCTCTTATGTATTTACCGTATTTTCCGGACTAAAAGGTGCACTTAAAAGCCTTTAATTTTCTCAAAAAAACAACAGTGCGCCTTAAAATCCGGAGCGCCGGAGATATTGTTCTGGAGTAAAAAGGACCCGTCTAGTGAATTAATATGGATTGATTCTTGTTGTGTTTACTGACCTCGAATAGATTTTGTGTGGTACACAGCGCTCACGGCGCTCTGTCAAAATGTTTTAGTGTTGCACCGCTTGCAGCATTACAGCTTCTGTAGTCAGGAGCATCGCTGAGAAATACGGACTGTTTCACCATAGTATTACAGTGTGTGTGTGTGTATAAGGACCCCAACATGGCATCTGTCAAGAGATACGGTAATGACACGGACTTCAAACATTTAGCGGTATCAAACTGTGTTTTTTTTACATGTTACAACTGAAAGAGGTCGGGAGTTATTGTGAATACGCTCATTAACGTCTGAACAATGTTAAGAGTTACTGTGAACCCATTCAATAAAGTTTGACTGACCTTTTATCTGAGTGTTTTTTGTTTTTTTTTTGGCTTAATGTGCCTTATAGTCCAGTGTGCCTTATATATGAAAAAAGATTGAAAATAGAGCGGCCCCACAGTGGCGCAGTGGTTAGCACTCATGCCTTACAGCAAGAGTGCTTGGTGCAGAGGGTCGCGAGTTCGAAT
>JAOWBC010000002.1:1154784-1167430 GCA_028566105.1 Hypoplectrus providencianus
TAGCTACAAATACATTTCCTCTCTGCTATGCATCATCCAAACAGCTGTTTTAAAAATATTTAATAAAAACATAAATTTGCAGTAGTGCTCATGGAAACAGTCCCACTTGTCCACAAGGGCCACAGGATGAATGCTTGAATCTTGCAGTTACTCAAAAATACTTGAAATACATTTGCTGCTGTTTGCATTTTCTGACAAACCGATTTATGCTTGCAAGTGAGAAGCAAGTAAACACTGACTGTGTGAAAAGCCAACAGAAAGATGAGGTTGTGTTGGCTATATTTTATTATATAGCAAACACTCATATTATATATGAAAAAATACAGAAACAAAGAACATACAAATGTTAAAATCACAAATCCTTAATATTGAAAGTAGTTGCAAAATAGTCAAGTAAAAGATATATAAAGTATTATTTATATAATATCCTCTCATTAGAAATATAACCATGATAGACATTTTAACTCCGTTGAAAAAAAAATTCAGCAAATGTGCGCCCTTGGATACCATAGGTAGCATGATAAAGTGCCTGTGTAAAATCCCTTCTTGCAGAGAAAACATAATGCAGTGCTTAGGGTGCCATTAAATGAAAAATACATTTTATAGTCCACTATAGTGTTCCCTTTAAATTGAAAAAACATGATGTAATGACAGATACAGCGCACTGGCTACCCTACATGCTAGAAAATGTTGTACACACTGGTGCACATGGTGCCCTTCATTACCTCTGCATGCCCCTGCCCCTCAGACAGCCTGAGTCCACCCCTGATGTTTCCCATGGTAGATTAGCCCCAGGCACAGCACTCCTTAAACCAAACACTAACCAACCAGCTGGGCTGCACTCCAGGTGAGTTGAGTGAAAATATATTTAAATGCAAACAGCAACGCATCTTTTCTAACATTAGCCCTGTTTCTTTTAACGTTGAACTGAAAATTGCATAAAAAAGTGTAAACAGTAGAACCAGATTATACCAGAAAGAAACGATAGAAGAACATATCGAGCAAAAGAGAACTAAAAACAGTAAATAGAGGTTTGCTAATCATACAACTTTGGCCACCCCTGAGATAAAAGAGTTAAATGTTCATTTTGTCAGAATTTATTAGCAAAATGCATTTCCATCTCCTGTTTAGCACATTAACCATTTTTGTTTTTTTAAAGGCCCAAACTGATGGTGTCATTTTTTTCTCATGCAAATCTGCAAAATGCACATCAAAATGTGTTGTTACAGGGGACAGCCCAGCTCAAAGAGACCTGGCTGTGACCTGCATTTATGGGAGCCTCCTTCTATGAAAGAAACTGCAGAGGTGATAATCTGTCACTTGGGAGAATCTACGGACAATGCTGTGGAAAAAAAAAAAAGAAAGAAAAGAAAATAAACATGCCTTTTAATATTTTAAAGTGTAATTTTAAAAAATAAAACTATTCCAACCAAAACCAGAGGAGGCAGACTCCATTGGCAGTGTAATGAAGTGATCTCACATTCAGAAAACAATGTAGGCAGAATTACTGGCTCATGCCTCTAATGCTGGGATGATTTAATGAGCAGTGATATTCAAGAAGCAGAAAATGATTCATGTGTTTGATAAAACATCAGTGCAGCACCCCCTCTTTTCTGCTATTTTCATGTATTATTTCAGTATGCACTTGCACAAACAAGGATAACCTGAAAAGGCAACAATCAATATTTCTTCAACTAAAGGTCAATCCCGCCTCGTCTCTTGCATTAGCTGGGTATTGATGAGTCTTTCTATGTACTGTAGCGAGTCAAAATTCAAATGCGTTTGGCACCTTAACACCTTTGCGTTGGTTGTGTAAAATCCTTACTTCCATTACATCAACAGTGGGAAACACTTAATGCCAGTAAATCAGTCTAAGCTCAGCCCGCTCCAACTCTGCTCTCACTGCTTACAGGAATGTTCAAGTTGGCAATTATTTTGCAGCTCTGCTGTAAAAAAAAAAAAAAAAAACAGACAGGCCAAGTGTACAGTTATAGCTGTGGTAAAAATCACTTTGCATGCATTTACGCTGAACCTCTTCTGCATTACTGCTGCTCAAAGTCTATAATTACATGCTATATTGTAGGATCATTTTCACACAGTGTAAGACAACTAGCTTTAGTCACCAACCCTTCACTATCCCTGGGCTGTAGCTTGGCGGCCACAATTCCCCTCTCCATGGAGGAATTTAGGATTGGGACTTCCACATTGGTTCCATGTGCACTGCATGTCACAGCTGGTTTAGTTCAGTGGACGTTTCATGCTTAGCTCAGCTCCCTGTGTCCTGTCACTTCTCTCAACATCCAGCCCGCCATGGGGTCAGGCAGGGACTGTCCTCCTCTTTAATGAACCAGCAGATAATGGCCTATAGGGCCCCTGGAGAGACATGACACAAATTGCCATGTCCTCTGACTAGGATTAGTGGTAATTACTGTTCGCCTTGGCAGATCAATGGGATAGCAGCGCAACACATAGAGGCCACCCCGTGTCACACGCTAGCTTAATACCAACACTCATAAGGGGACAATCAAAGGGAGACAATTCTCAGCTGACTGGACTGTGCAGACATTTAAGCGGTCACTGTGTTGTACTTTAAACCAATCCATCTGGAGTTTCAGTTCAACAAACATTTCTCTGTATCGCAGCTGCACTGAAGGGCAGCGGTAATCTCAGCGGCTCAGTCAAGTATCCAGATCCTGACCAGACAAGAGGCCTGTGTTAGGAAGCAGGGTCAGCAGCAAGTGAGGAAACATCAAGGTTAACTTTGGCTTTTTTTATATGCTGGTGGTTAACGTCCAAACAGCAAGACAGCATTGGTAATGCTGCACACCCAACCAAAAGAAGGAAAATTAAGAATAATATATATTCTGATTTGAGGATTGATTTTTCTGTGTGAAAGGTGTTGTTTCATGTTGATAGCATCCTACAAGAGAAACTGTTTTAATAACGACAGATTTGTACTAGTTTTACTTAAGATGTAAAAGTAAGTGTCACTATCTTTTTGAATAACAACTTCATAATATTTTTTTGTTGTTGTTGTTTTGTTCCAAGTCTGTTTCACACCACAGAGATTGAATAAGGATAACATTATTTGTCATGATTGCCATAAGAACATCACAGCAACACCTATATTAAGTGAAATCCACAAATATAATTCTACGGACGGACACAAATGAATGCTCCCAAAATATTCACACAGTGATACCTTGAGCATCAAGCTCTCCTGTCTTTCTCATGTTCTTCAATCCAGCACCTTAGTGCATGCCTTTGTTAATGCTTTTTGCAGTAATATTTCTGAAAAAATAAGAAAAAATCTTCATTTATGCATTCACATCTTCACATTTTCTTGCATAAGCATCTGTTGTTTACTGTGTAATTTATAGCCAGGATTATGTATTTGATTTCTTTATATATATATATATATATATATATAATAGACTGTAGTGTTAATACGTTACAATAATCTAAGACTGCAAATTTTTGTGCAAAGGAAATAGTATGACAAAATGCAGGAACTTTTTCTTTTTTTCTTTCTTTACTTCATTTTTAGATGATGATTATGACTGTGATTATTATCATTGTTTATTTAATTATTTTTTATTTTTTGGTGACTGAAGCATTGGATGACAGGGTGAATACTGGGGTTTTGAATCTGTTTTCAAGTCCAGAAAAATGTCAAGGACCCTCAAATATAAGTGAACCTCAATCTTTTTTTGGACCCTCTAGTCTGCTCAGAATTTAGACTGAATAGGTTTAAACTGTGAGTGGTCAGGCCATCTTATATTCATCTGATATTCTCTCATTATAGTGCTAACCTGTCAACTCTGCTTCAATTTCTACTGTGAGGAGTTTTGCTCAAGCAACATGTTGCCTGTTAATTCCAGCATCATTGTTAATTTGCACACGCTCAAACAGATAACTGTTCCCATTCAAATCTTTACTTGTCTGGAAGCTGTGCTTCCAGTTTCTTTTGACTGATGATTTCTTCTATTCTTATGAACTGTTGCTCATAGGGATCTTTGTCTCTTTCAGCGCTTTCAATTTTGAGTCTGTTTGAACTTTGGGATGGTGTTTTGTTCTCCATGGACAAAAGCAAACTGTTCTGGAAAAATAACATCTATTTGTAAAGAGGACTTTCTAAAAACCTAAAAGACTGGTCCTTTTGGCTATCTGGCTGAACAGAATTGAGCTTTTGTGACAAAAGACTGCAAACTTTTGAACTGTTGTATCCAAGTGTTGTTTTGCTACGCTGTATTCTGCCGTTGTCTTTTCTGTATAAACAAGGCAATTCCCCTCTGAGAAAAGATGTATATTTATAATTTATTTTATCTTCCACAAATATTCATTAGTGTTCCTTGAATGAAAGTATTTTTGGTATATCAAACAAAGAAAAATAACTCTATAAACATTATTTGTCTTGTTGTGTCAGATGTGTTACCGCCAAATTGCCTTTTTCATTTCATGAGGTGAACCTCACACAGACTGTGTAACAACAAAGCACTTGTTGTTCAAAGTTGTGCAGCCTGTGTGTTTCGAAGCTGGAGCCTACATACTCACAGTCCACCCCCACAGGTGTTCAGTCAGACACAAGCACAAGACAGTGTCCATCTTCATCATTACTTGTTACTTATCCTCAAAAAGACTGATAATGGCACGCTACAAAAAAAAAAAAAAAACTTTTTACAGAGCTCACAGTGAGTGTTTTACTTTTAAATCTTTCTGATTTAAAGAAATATATAACATTTGCAATCCAATGTGTGAAGGGGATCCTTCCACCTTTATTAAAATCAGAAGTCTGGCAATAAAGGTCATAAACGCAATACAGTCCGATTGTGTTTTTGACAAACCAAGATGTACCGGAGATGTGCAAAAAAAAGCCAAAAATGGGCATGAACTGATGTCTGTTCCCATAAATTCTGAAATAGCCTCAAAATGAAAGACAAGAATTCTGAGCATGAGTTGCAGGGGGATGAAAGACATTGGCTGCAGATAGGATTAGTTTCTGGAAAATATTTTGACATTGCATTAAGCTGTGCTTGGCACATATTGAAATATTGTACTCGTAAGATTGCCTCAGTAATGCTTTCACCCAAATCAATTTCACATTCAGCCTTTAAGAAGGGAAGCTGTGAGTGACGCTTGAGAATATATGTATTGTATAATATGGAAATAAATTATGCTCTTGAATGATTCAGGTTGCTCCACCAGTATCTCAAGTGGGTTGCATGGTGGCAGCGCTGGAAACACAGGCAGTGTTTAAGTCTCTAAACTGAAGGTAACAGAAGAAGTTACTCTTAGGGAGGCTAAATTTGTTACAGATTTGGATGAGAAAACGCCATCAGTCGTAGAAAGATTGAGTACGCATTTTTTGCCAAGGAGGGAGTGAAAACATGGGTTGAATGGATAGAAGCTTTAAAGGAAAAAACATTTCCATCCAAAATGATGGTACATCTGTGTCCAGATTTTCAGAGTTGTTCTGACATAGTGTGTTTGGTAAAGGGTGTTGAGGATCTCAAAATGGATGTATATATCAAGGCTGTCAGGTGGGTGGACAAGAAAGAGTTTAATACACACCATGAAGGTGCATCAGCACCTGGAGCTGCCATAACACCCAAACAATTGGGAAGGTGCAAAATATTTCTCCCTATGTTGGGAGCTTTGTTATTCCAAACAAAAGAGGGAATAACAGAGTTAAGTTGGGGAAAGAGAGATTTGGGAATGAATATAGGCATGTGCTGAAAAAAATATGTGACTTTAAAAAGAATGTTCATTTGGATTGAAATCATACAGCCTGCAACAGAAAGTGGAAGTCAACTCCAGTGCTTTGGGTTTAGTTCAGTATGTTTCAGAAGAGGTAAATCAGAAATGTACATTTAGTTAACACCTTGAGAGGTAAAGAACTGTAAGAGTATTGGTGAAAAGCCTCATTGATTGGAAATAATTCATTCTTTTGTAAACTGAGACATCACGAAATCGGTCTAATATGTGAAGCAGGAGATAATTCGCTGGGTCAGAAATATATAAGTATGTCGTCTGCATAAAATTAAACTTTTTGTTCCTGACCTTCTCTTATGACACCTATGACCTGGAGAGAGATTCAAGGTAATTGATAATGGCTCAATGGCCAAGGCAAAGAGCAAGGGTGACAATGGACAACCCTGTCTTATACCACACTGTGTCCCAAAGTAATCTGAAAAAATATTGTTGGTATGAACTGATGGCAGAGGGAAAGTATATAATAACCTAATCCATGAAACAAACCTCTGGCCAAAGCCAAATTTGCCAAGGGTGTAGAAAAAGTAGCTACATTTTTGGAAAAGGAGAATCAACAAACGCCTCACATTAAAGAATGAAAATCTATTTCTGATTAAGCAAGTTTAGTTGGCTGATATGTTATCAGGTTATTTTGTCTCAAGACGACAGGCAAGGGTTTTAGCTAGAATTTTTCCATTCACATTTAATAATGAAATTGGGCGATATGACCCACAACCACAATGGGGACTTTTATCCTTCTTTAAAGTAGAGAAATGTGGGCATATCATAATGTTTTAAGAAGAATGCCTGAAGCAAGGGACTCATGTTGAGGAGCAGGGGAGTGAGCTTTGCAGATAATCTTTTGAAAAACTCAGCAGGGAATCCATCAGGCCCAGGGCTCTAACCACTCTGCATAGCCATGATGGCTTCCCTGACCTCTGCTGAAGCAACAGGTTTATCAAGACTTGCAGCTATCTCCTCTGATAATTTTGGATTAGAAAGGTCAGCAAAAAAATTAAGCAAGTCAACAGAGGAAGGCTGCTGTTCTGATGTATAGATATGTATAGTTTCTGTGAGTGCGTGTATGTGTGTATTGCAGTGAATCTATGCTAGTATTAAGATGTGATGTTTAATAAAATGTTCAGAAAACATCTTAAAGCAGAAATTGTAATTTTTTGTTTATTTGTTTGCTTTTCCTTTTTTTTTTCTGCCATTGCTATCTTCAGGCCAACACAATTATTTGCCAGCACCCACATTGTGTAAGTATCAAATGTCCTTGCACTTAGCTTTGTACCCGTGTTAAAATAAGGTGCGGTCAGGTGCATTATTGCTGTATTGCAATCTAGAGGCAGCAGAAGGTGATTGCGCCATTGACCAACTAAACCTGGTCTAAATCCAATAGGACATTATTTCCCTGCTACTTAAAAGGTCCACAGGGACATATGATGCATGCACTCTGATGTTAACACACTGGTGGAACATGGATTGCAGTTTTCATCTGGTCATAAAATAACATTCTCAATAATAGTTGGTTAATAGGTGATGAGAGAGTAAAATAATGCACAATTAATGAGTGACTGTGTATAAACTAAATGCCGATGCTCTGTTTTTTTTGATCATGTTAAACTTTTTTTTTTATTGTTTGCTTACATAATATACAATAATAAACAACCCTGACTGCATTGTTTGGATGATGAAGTGCAATAATTGCTAATTCTATGTGAAAAAGAAATGCATCAAGTGTAGATATGTTTTGCCCAAAAACACAACTGAATGTAATTTGATGGACAAGAGACACAAACCAGTCTTCCGTGCAGCACATACTTGTGGCAAGACTCTGTCCTGTTTAACTAGAAACAGTACGTTAGTGTTGGCCAAAATGCATTTGTGTCGAGACATGCCCCACACATCCTCTAAAAAGGGCCCTTAATGTTCATCTTCAATCTCTCTCATTGTTTTAGATGGAGTAATAATAATAAACAATGATATTGCGATTAAAATGTTGTAGAACCCAGGTTGTAATAAAAACATTACTATCCTTAAAGTGGTGCAGAAAACATCTGGGCCCCTTCATCTTTATGTAATTACAGTGCAAATATGTATGAAAATCATGTAATCCATAGCTGCTTTTCTGCTGGCAGTATCCCCATGGAGTAATGTGGACTCCGTGCCCTGCACCCTCAATAAGCACTGTCATACAAGTCCAATGAATATTGTGCCTCGCAACCTTCATGTCGTCTTTAATCTCCCTTAGCCGTCTTTTTGACCCCACTCCCTCATCAGAAACCCTCCACTGATGTCACCCTGTGATGCTGCTGTCAGGGAGCGGCACATCGCTCCCCTCACCTCTGCCGTGGAGGGACCAGCCCCTGATTAATGGCTATGGCTTTACTCTCATGGGTTTTTAATTAAAGCACCCTGATAGATTCGCAGACATACATGAATGTAAATTCTACACAGAGACACACACACAGCCTGTGGCACCACACGTGGGTAAGAAGAATGGGATTTAATTGAGAGAGTGTAATTTAAAGGGGAATACAAATGGAGTCCTCCTTTATGGTGTGACAACATTTGCCTTTGACCCCATTTGTGTCTCAGTCATCTCCTCCTACTGTGTGAGAATATCACTGGTTAGTTAATTACAACAGAATATATCATGATGGAGATCACACAGGGATGTGCAATTCAGCAGGTTATTTAAGGTCATGTAGAGGACAGAGACTTGACTCTTTAGAAAAAAACAAAAAACTTTTTGACACTTTTCAATATATCAGTATCATTGTGTTTAAAGCATTTGTATGGATACAGTAAAGGGATGGCAGTTTTGTATATGAGTCAGACTCAAAGCCACATTTCTGGTGTAGTGTGGGGTTGTGTGCCCCTGCTGTTGCTCCTGTTATTCACACTCGCATGCACTTCTTTTTTTGTTTGTTTGTTTTTTTCTTTCTTTCTTCTTAAAGAATTCTACCTCCGAAACAGGAAAGAGCAGTGCAAAATGTTCGAGAGACAGCCAGAAAACTAAGTGGGAGCTAAGATAGCTAAAAAAAAAAAAAAAAAAGCTAACATTAGTCTCAGCCATGTGTCAAAGGTGCTGGATTAAGGTAGGAATACTCAACATTTCCTGACTGAATAATATTATAGGAATAGAGTAGTTAAGTTGAAGCCCGATTTTCACAATTCAACTCAGCGTTGAACTTAAATGACTCTGGCTCTTCAGTGACTCAGGCTTGGACCCTGACTCAACCACTGGAGACTGAAGACCTACTCGAGAATTGGTGACTTGACTACAAAAATGTGATGATCCCCTCTGTTCTGTGCATGGTTTTGGGCTGTGTCCCTCTTGTGTCGGAGGGGCCATATGTAATGCCACTCCTCCAGTCTGCAGAGTGGTGGAGAACAACAGGAGACGGACCAGCTGAAGCCACTCATAACCAGCAGGGGCTCTATAACATCCATGATACCACATGCATGCATACTGGTCCAACATAATAAGTTTATTTATTTTATATTTGTGTTTAGTTAATTAAATATCTCTTTAATTTAACCCATATATGTGTCTCCCCTTTTTTGTGTCTTGGGTTTTGAGCCGTTGGTTCATGACAACACTGTATGAGACAAATGCAATTATCTGTAAAAACATCAAGTAGTTAATGCAGCACCACAACAAAACTGAAGTGTCCTCCATTTATAGATATCAATTTACATAGTTTAATTTGATCAGTCTTGTTGACTCACTTATTTCTTGTGCTGTGTTTTGCTTAATGTAACTGTAAATCAAGCAAAAAGCAATTGTGTTATTGGCAGAAAAACATCTGTCAGGTGTTATTTTTGTATTTTTTCTTTTTAACGGGCAGTCTGTTTGTTGTGTGAAGGGGATGTGTGTGTGTGTATTCACAGTGCTGTCCATAGTGCTGACACAGAGCAGAGTGATACAGAGAAAGACAGAGCACATCACTTGTTGTTCTGTTTCTCTTAGCTTGCTTGCCTTTTGTGGTTGTAAATCAAACTTTTGGGCCTAATTTAATTTCCCCAATCCACAGACAGAAGGGAAATGACAGAGAGATGAAGGGGCTGTCAACAAGGGAGACAGAGGGCCCTATCTTACACCTGCTGGCACACAGTGCAGCACAACATTCCTATTTTCAGATCGATGAAGTTGTCACTTTCCTGCCCAGTTGAAAAGAAGCAAATGTACTTGGGCCTATATGCATGTCTTTGGACGTGTGGGTCTTAAAATGAGGTGTGGTCAGGCACACTGCAGAAGGTTATGTGTCAGTAACCAACAAAAACCAATACAGTGAGCCCTCGCTATATTGCGATTCATATTTCACAGCTTCGTTGTTTCGCTGATTGTTTTAGTGCTGTTTTTTTTTTTTGCTTTTTTACAGTGTATGAAGGCGCTTTGTGTTCTGCTTCAGTAGAACAAGAAGCAACAGCGGAGAGGAGTCAGGATAAGCATAAGCAAATGTTTATCATGATAGCCTGCTCTCAACCCAGTGAGTGTCACACTCAAATCGGTCCCCCGGAAACACATCATAAACATTCCACCTGACACTGAAATATGTGAGTCATTATGTGTCCAACCTTATAGGTTGATTATTAAAAGTATTATTGTACAGTATTTCTAAAAACCATCACAGTTATTTGTAGGAAAGCATTTATATTTTTATGTCCTAAACAAATGCTTGGGCCTGAAAACAGGTTTTGATCTTTGGTTTCGTTCTGTAATACTGTATTGTAAAATAATTGTAAAAAACAACAATAAAGCTGACTAATCTGCGGATTTCACCTACCGCGGGTTCTTTTTGGAATGTAACCCCCGCAATAAATGAGGGTTCACTGTACACACATTCCTACTCCTTTATGGTCATGTATGGACATATGGAGTGTAGATAGGACCTAGGATGTGAATATGGCAGAGATAGATATATGGAATTAAAGAGAGTGGGAGAGGACTCTAACTGGTTTAATTCATTTGAGTCTAAGACACAATTAGAGAGTAAATACAAGATTATGTGAAGTTTAACCTGCAAAAGCGTTAAGTGGCAGACTTGATTTGAAATGCCCTTACGCCATGGACTTTAGACCATGCCCTGCTCCTTGTGGGCCTCAGCTGCATCTCTTTGCCTTCCCCAGCTGATTTCAAGAGCAAATTAATTATAAAGACAGTTAACACTGTGCTAATGCTTGTCATGCTCGTTTTGAATACCCTGATAAATATATATATTATTTCATTTCTACTGATAACTTTGTTATTTTGTGTTTCTAAGCTTCTTAGTGTCCTGCAGATTTGGATATTGCAACTCAGTCCACCCTGATAATTTATAAATGCACTTTAAGGAGATTGACTGAAAGAACACTTTTATATTTAAATCTTTAGGACCAATACTCATGCTATTTATTTATTTTTTCATATATGGACCATATTCTTTGAGCCAAATAGAATGTATCTTGTCACAGTCTTCTGTATCTTATTTGTTCAAGTTCTCATCCCAATAACTGTCTGTCATTTTGATGAGCTATCTACCTCAACACTGTGTCTGACCTGAGGGCAAGTAAACTAACATATTTTAATGAGAAAAGGTTGCAGAGCATGGCATCTTTTTTTCATATGAAAAGGAAAACAAAATATTGTCACTGTTATGGAGAGTTGGACAATGCTAGCGGCTGCACTACGCTCTGTAACCATTAAAGAAGCCACATCTTGAATACAGTCACACACAGACAGGATGGAGCAACACTGCTGTTTTGATCTTGTTTCATTCAATTGGGCAATGAACAGAGGCTGCAGAACACACATTTGTACAAGAGAAAACAGGAGAGACAGACACACTCGGTAATATACTGATATCACCCTTTACGGGGCCATTCTCCTCCTATGATTCAGATTAAAGGCTTTATGGGTACTGCTTGGTGGAGGTTTCATTGTGTTTAGTTTAATTGGCATAAAGCATGTCTCTTCTGGGATGCTTGATTATCTTAAACAGTGTAATGAGGTTTATGTAGAGCCAAGAAGATGAGTTTTACATGCAAAAGGTTTACTGAAATGATTTATAGAAATGCACTTCCTGCATGCTTTGGTAACAGCCAGGACTGGGCTAGACTTATGACATGCCAGTGAGGCCATCATGGCTTTTGGGTTGACCAACAAATAAAAAATATTAAATTATTTTTTGTTGACTAATTGCCCAGTGGACAAAGGCCCAGCCCCACTCTGCCTGGGGTCAACCAGCTGTCAATCACCCTATCAGTCGCAGCCAAGACAGAGGACCTGACTTAGCATCTGGAGCAGAGCTGTTGGCTGTGTCGGAAAGTGACTTTTATTGGAGTTAAGCAGTTGTGGACCCGTTGAACTGGTTGAAGATAACTGACTAGCGCATCAATGTGCTAGGCTTACTCAAGATCAGTTGTTGATAGTTTTGGAGGTGATAGACTAGCTTTTAGACAGTGAAGTTCATTATATCAGTATTACAAAGTTTTTTGTACAGGTAGGCTATTTATAATTCTGTAGGGTAGTTTGCCAACCCACAAAAATGTTTTGAGTTTTTTTCTAAGCATAAGTAGACCATTTTACATTATCAATAACAATTCCACAGCTGTCATTGGGCGGTTCACAGGGTAGGATCCAGGTGCGAGACAACAGGACGACCAGGCCTTGGAGAGCCCGCTCAGGCACAGATCAGATCACAGGCAGACAGGAGGTCAGTTTCCAGGGAGCAGGGGGACCAGGGAGTAGCCATGTCTGGGACTGAAGGCAGTCCAGGAAGTAGAGCTAGAAAGTCTAGCATGAAGCTAAGGAACCATCTGTCAGTGACTGTGTGTGGGTGGAGCTTATATGGCCGGGGAGTGATTAGCAGGATGCAGGACAGGTGTGTGATTAGCTGATGAGGCA
>JAOWBC010000002.1:1210821-1224122 GCA_028566105.1 Hypoplectrus providencianus
AAACAAACAAACAAACAAACAAACAAACAAACAAACAAACAAACAAGCAAAAGAGGTTCAAACACAGTACATTAAAGCAAGTCAACCAAAGAGACTTGTGTCTGTAGCAGCATGGCCTCCTCTCTCCTGTATTAAGGCTAAACTGCATTATATGGTAACCAATTAACTGCTCACATATTGGCCAAACACATGTTGGCCTATGGGGCTCTTACAGAAACTTTCATACTAGAATAATAAAAAATATACAATGAACTTCTTTCAGCACATTTAATTGGCTAAATGTGTTGCATAGAATGATAACTTTCCCAATCTACAATTACTGACTACACAAACAAGCATTTTAAAACATATAAACAGTATGATAAAACCTTGTACTTGGTTTGGCCCAGTGATGTCACTGACGACATCACCAACACCATAAAAATCAGGAAATGTTGAGTCGACCCTCCTAAACACTTGTCCTGCATGGTTAGACGGAACAATGGAACAAACACTTTTGAGTTTACACAGAACAAACAATGAAACAATGTTTAAACCTGCAACATGATATAGATAAGCAAAACAAACATATGTCTCTTTGTGTGATTTACTTTAAAAATGTGCTCAATCTAAACTAATGTTAAATAACTGATAGCAAAATGAACACAAGACACAAATGTACTGTATGTATACATTAAAATAAAAAAGGACAAATAATGAGTAACAGCATGATCACCTACTTTATCACAGTAATTGTGGATGCTTGTACATAGTAAAGATAACTCCATAGCATTAGCTCTTACCTTGGCATGGTGTGAATCTGCAGTAAGAAGCTACCTGATCGCTGTGAGGAGAAGAGCTCACCCTTAAGTCTGTGCCTCTTTCCACTAATTCGGCTGATGCCATTAAAATGTCATTGGTGTACTTCAGACTGTCCTCAACAAACACTTAAAACGACACTTAGGATGTTTATGTTGTGCACACAAATGACTTTACTCAAGTCAAGGATGAGTCAACGATTATTTTTTTTTTTTGGTTTTGGCATACTCCAAATGGCCAATTTAATGCAGAGTCAGAGTGACCAGAAATTCTCAGCTGTGCAATTTCCCTGTGCTCTACAGAGCCTTATTAGGCTGTTAGCATGTAGCTAGTGGACATAGTGAGGTATTTTGCAGCTGTGGTGGAGCCCAAAACAGAGCTTAATAAAAGAGTGGCTACGTGAACTGGAACTGGAGTTCATAAGAGGAACATGAATTGAATGGCACTTTCACCATGGCATCATTTATTTATGCAACATCACACTTGGCATTGATGTGCTGTACTGCATATAAGAGAAGAAATGCTGTTATACAACAGCCCCACAAGCATTATTTATTAGTTTCCAGGGATTAGACACAAAGAGTGGTGCTATTGGATTGGGAATGAACTGTTGTCTAGCAGCACATAAACATTTTCTTGCACACTAATTTAACAGTGTTGAAACTAGGTCTACAATACAGAATCTGACTATGGAAGAACAGAGCAGCTGCGGAAAATAAATAAATAAATAAAATGTTTGCAATGTTATCTCGTTATAACGACTTATCTCATTTTCTCAATATGACAAATAAAGTAACAATCTCATTAAACTGATACAACAAAGATTGCTTTGTCATGATAACGAATTAATTTATAAAGTCTTTGTCTTGTTTTCATCCCAGGATTTGTAGATGTAGAATGTTAATTTATCAATGTAATGTAAACAAATGTTTATTAATGAACGCATACATAACATTGCGGACAAATGGATAGGAGATTTACCAGCCTCTCATCTGCCCGTAGCCCCTAAACAAGTCCAGTCAAATAAACAACTTAAGGCAAAGTGTAACTTGCTGGTAGCTTACAGTTAAAGGCGCTGGCTGAGGAAGCTGTTTTTGGCTTCTATCAGGTAGGCAGGTAGGTGGAAATCAAGACGAACCCAATATAATAGAATCCGTTATCACAAAAAAACAACTTTCATATATCACAATAATTAAATATTCAATTTGTTTTCACAAGAAAACAATCTTTATATTGAGATAATGTGTCATTATCATGAGATAACAGTACATAAAAGAGATCCATGGCCATTATCGGCTTCCATACAATACCATACTTCGGCCCAATGTTTGTTAATATAGATTTTTCTGTATGTTTCAAATTATTGGGCTATTAGGGTAAGTTTGTGGAAGGTTTCTTTGGTGGCATTAAGTGTGACCACAGTGAGCTGACCAGACAGTAACGGTGATCAGCTATATATCCTGCTCTCTAGCAGTCTGTCTTATTAACAGACTGAATATTGTTTATATTGTTTTTGCATTTAGTGCTGGTCTTGGTTACTTACATTACAACCCACTATTGTATTATAAATGCTGATAATGCCAACTATTTTTTTTCTGTGGGTAAACTGCCTCAAAATAGTACAAAAAATGAATTAAATAAATAAATTCAAAATAATGTGTGTTTGTGTGTGTGGGGAGGGGGTGTTTCTGTAAATTTATTTAACCCATATTTAATTAGGTGAGTCCCCTTGAGCACCATAATAATATCCACGAGAGACCTGGCAAATGAAAACATCTAAAAATAAAGGTAAATATCTACAATTCAATTAGGGTTCTAAATTCTAATTTACTGATTATGAAAGCATTAGTAATTTATTTCACCCACCTGAAAAACAAAACAGATACCTTCAGGCTACCACAGAAGCCTTGAGCTTGTTTAGTTGTGACTCCCATATTAATTTTTGCAGCAAACAACTCGTCTAAATTGTGTTATCATCACTCAGTGTTCTAAGTGTAGGAGGATGTCCCATGAGCTATGAGTATTTTCATAATCATAGCACCATATGCTCCAGTGAGCCTCACACTCTTTGGGTTTAGGCAGCAGACTTTTATCTCTATAATGTGTTACAACCATATTGTATAAGAAAGCAGGCTCTTTTCACACACAATTTCACTTAACTTTGTAGGTATCCCAACATGTTTTGTCCACTGATGATGCAGTGTGTTACAAGTCACATCTCAGCTGGCGCAAAGTCAGCAAAAGTAGATAATGTCACTGTGTCCCAAATTCAGCCGGCTAATGGCTAACATTCTATCAAAATATCACGTTATATAGTAATGATAATGAGCATGTATGGTTTCAGTTAATTAAGTAGTGTAAAACTATAGTCCAGTGCTAACGTTAGCGGCTAGCAGTTAGCCTAATGTCATAAAGCTATCTTTACTGAATGAACTTTACTGAATGATCTTTAGAGAAGCCTAAGATAAGAGGCTACCGGCTAATGTTAGCTGCTAACGGTTAGCAGCTAATGGTTAGCCTGACACCATAAAGCTATCTTTTCTGAATAGCTGCTTTTGTTTTTTGTCGATCTTCTGTGTTCGTGTTGTGGTTCTTTTGGGTTTGTGCTGTGGCTATTGGCATTATTGCTTTTTGCTTTTGCAAAGCATTTTGAGTTTGCAAATCGCCTGATACTTCCCGGCCACCATACTTCATTGCCTAAACCCAGCAGCATTACCAAATCTGTTTAAAAACAGCTACAGGATGATGATTACACTTTGTTATGATTACATAACAAAGTCACTCATTTGTATTGTAGAAATGACTGACTGCAAGGTGGAGTATAAAGCACAGAAGATGTAACCAGGAACCTTTCCCCAGGAGAATGGGGATCATGTCCCGTGTGAAAATAAAAGTTAACAACCTTTTACGTTATTTTATGCAACTTTCTTGGTTAGCTGAATTGTGGCCTCAAATGGCCAGTTGAGGAACTACAGCTTTTGGCACTTCCTCATTGGCTTCACTTACCAGCCCTGGAGGTTGCTGCATAGTAACAACTGTTACTCTGCCTTTGTAAGATAAGATTTATTTAGTATTTCTGCTGCCTCAAGTGCCAAAAAAATGCATTAATGTAACTTTAACCAAGGCTTTGTTTCTTTTCTTTTTAACTCAAACCATTCTGTCAATGGAGGCAGGATCAAATAACCCAATAGCATTTTGTCCTATACGACTGGAGAATGAAAAAAACACTCATTTGTGCTAGCTGGCATAATAATACTGTACCTTCCATTGTCAGAGTGACCGTTTCCAGTGATGGTCCAGCATTTGAAAAGGGTTAGCATGTCACAGCTGGAGCCTTTAGCTGTATTCTGTGAAAAACAGCAAGAATTTCAGTGTGGGCTAAAAGTACATGGGGGGAGAAAAACAAAGTGTCAAACAGTAAAGGAGCGCCGACTGAATACTTTATGACTCGCAGAAAGAGCAGCAGCAGGTTCCCACCGCCATAGTAACAACTGTGAAAAATTCAATTCCTCCTGCCTTTCCCACTCAGAGTGTGGAGGATTAAGGTCCTGAGAGGCACACCCGGCTACCTGCTGGTCCTGTTCTGCTCTCTCTCAGACTCCAACATACAGGAGCCTTTCAGAGGGTGGCCATTCTTAATGCCTGACTTATGCCCATGCTGCCATTTCAGTGACATCTGCACAGCATCCAACAATCCTGTTTAAACTGTCTCTCCATCCTTCTCCTGCGCTGTTGTTTTTGTTTTTTTCCCCTCCATCTCTGTTATTAAATCTAATCGAGCTGACATGCCTCACCTTTTTCATCCATCCTTTGTGCTACATTTTCTTCTCCGGCGTCGGGCCACAGGGAGCAAAACGAGGTCGACCTGCGTGTTTACATTGGTCTGGTGCCTCCTCCCTACTGCGGTATTGATGTGGCATTATGGGGCCTGGGACTGAAGAGGCACATAGAGGGAGACAGAAGAGTGAGAGGCTAAAAAGATGAGTTTTTCAGAGTGCTTAAAAGAGCCCAGGGACTACAGTTTGTCCCCCTCTGAGCTTTTTTTCTGCCTGGCACGTAATAGGACTGGACTGGATAAGAGTAAAAGAGATTAAAGGTACTCTGCGCGCGTGTGTGTGTGTGTGTGTGTGTGTGTGTGTGTGTGTGTGTGTGTGTGTGTGTGTGTTGAATTTTGTAGACAACAGCATCCCTACTGGTCATTCCCAGAGCTGAGCGCTGCAAATGATCAAAGATGGATTTTTTTTTCTGATACACTTTCCACAGAGCTGTCATTCCCATGATGCAAATACTATTGGGTTAAAGTGATGTGTCCCAGTTACTCCAGTTAGACTGTCCTGGTGTTTATTCACAGACTGATTGACAGACGAGACAGGGCCCATGAGGCCACTGAGACACTTTGATAATTTTCCATCACAGAGACATTTGTCAGAGGAGTGAGCCACATTTGATTTGGCTTAGTGATTTTATTGCTACGTTTTCTATATTTCTATACACTTGTGGTTTTCTTACAATTGCTGTTTTCTTTCATTTGCAGTCATCGGAATAAACGGTGAATATGCGCAGCAACCTTAAAAAGGAATGGGGAAAAAAAAGAAGCAGGAATTGGTTCAGCAGAGCATGTGTAAAATAAAAAATAGAAGGTCACTCAGCAGAGCATGTGTAACTGGCAGAGTGGGCATCTCTTTGCACATGTACGCAAATATTCTATTCATGGTCTGGCTGGGTTCAAAGTACTAACAAAATGAAATTGTCCCATTTTAGTGTCTTTTGAAGCGTTTAAAGGGATGCATGAGCGATGTTTCACGGTATTAAGTATTAATGCAGAGTCTGTTGTGATGCCTCCATCTGCCGTCGCACTGGCTGGAGTCTGAAATAAAAGAAACAGATTGAAAAACACACAACATTGGCAGCAGAAAGCATTCTGCCTGTGTTGAGAGGCACGTGTGCTTGAAATGGAAGGTAGACACATGTAATCGCAGAGCATTTTGTGCAATCTATTTTTCTAATAGCTGCCCGCGCTGCCTGGTTCCTATGGAGTAAATAATGTGTGGGAATAAAAGCTGGCTAAAAATACAGTCGGAGAAATGTCCAAAAGGAGTCATTCCATTTGTCCGATTGCACTGATTTATTATTGATATCGGGGACAAATGTAACCAGAGAAAGTAGTAGTGGATGGAGCAGGGACATATTTCCACTTTTCATCTCACATGAAGGAACTTGTGTTTCTTTTTTCTCCTGAAAAATGTTTGTACTGGCACAGATGTCCGAGATGTTTTTCTCAGGAACCAGGACAAGAGTAGTTGTTTTAAGAGCTTTTGGGATCTAAGCCGACATAAAAATGATTTTTTTAAATCACTATTATAATTGTAGTTGTTAAATTTCTTAAAAGTATACACAATAATGTAACTATATCTCAGTGAGTTTCATTGTTTAAAGCGTATAAGTCCATTACATCTGTGTCCTGTAGAGTTAAAGTAGAGCTGGGCTGATGTGGGAGTTTTTAATCCTTTAGAGATATATAAAAAAAAAAAAATAAATATGGAGCAGAGAAAAACGACCATTTAACGATTTATAGTTAATGAAAATAAACCTACTATTGTGAACTGATATGATGATTCTAAGACACTCAGTAGGCTGCTTTCTTAAACAAATAAGTCATTTTCTAGAATATTCTCGGTTATTATACATAATACTTTATTATTCACACAATGTTTTACACTGTCAAACATCACTAGAAACTTGAAAAACTGTCAAAGAATGAAAATAAGTGTCATTCAATTGCGGACCACATAAAACAAGTGAAATAAAGATGAAACAATCTGCTCAATAAATATCAGTGTTCACTATTAATCAATCACTGGTCATTAAAAGGAATAATAAAAGGAAATGAAATAAGCAGCTCAAATATTCAGCTTAATAAACATAAGCGCTCAGTATCAGTCAATTGCCGAGCATTTGACACTATTTAACCCAAAACACCCCAAGTATTTTTTTCCTCTCCATTATATAATATGTGTAAAAAAAAAAGAAAAGAAAAGAAAAGAAAAGTTCTTATATTTGTGCATAATAGATAACATGATGTGCAGATACCAACAACTATATGTCTATAAGCCAATCAAACAGACATTAGTTTAAAATTAATCTGTTACAAATACACAAAGTACAAATAATCTGCTCAATAAACATCACTATTCATTGACCATTAATATAAATAATGAATAATAAAGGGAAATAAAATAAGCAGCTCAAATAGTCAGCTTAGTAAACTCAGAGCTCAGTATTAGTATTAGTATTTAACCTAAAACACCCTAAGCATTTATTTTTTCTCCGTTATATTATATTATATATTATATATACATATAATATATATTATTATATAAAAGAAAGAAAAGTTCTTGTATTTGTGCATAATGGATAACACATGTAGATGGAAAAGTTTAAAGGATTTTTCAAAGGTCAATTCAAGTAATTAATGAAATAAAGTGAAAACAGTGAATTCAGACATTTCGAGACTTGACCAACAATAAATGTCCTAAATGTATGTTTTTGTAGTGAGTGACAGTGGGGTGTCTGAGCCCCACAGCTCAGCCTGAGAGTCAGAGAGCTGCAGCACATAATACTGCCCGCTGAATGTTTATGTAAAATTCCACATGTGCAGTCTAGCTGTCTATTCTATTTCACATGGCGTGCCCAGAGTCCAGAGGAAATGTGCATCTGGCAGATAACAGCAGAGGAGTCATCTATCAAACTGACACGGTAACATTATAATCCAATTCTAAATGTTGATGAACTATGAACCTGATACACTGAATGCAAGCAAAAGTTAGAGTGCTCCATTCTGTACAGGCCATAACAATAAGACCAGGTTCAGTGAAGCATTTCTATTCAACATACATAGGCATTGAGTTAGCATTTACAGATATGTATCATAAATATTTAATTCAAATTAAATTTTAGTGCTACCTTTGTCATGTGACCCAAAAAAGTTAAATTGTCCTACTTTGCTCTGTCTATGTCAGTTTAGGATGTTATGTTTAAGTTGTGAATGTTGTACATATATTAATTACAACTCCAACTCCTAAAAAAGCTGTGACGGTAAATAAATATGATACATTTTAAATGTGATAAATATGTGATAATTTGCTAACCCTTTGGGACATATAACAAACTTTACAAAGACTACATATTTCATGTTGAAACTACATTTGGATGCAAATTATAATGATTAATAGCTTTGGTAATAATAATACTCTTATGCACATGCAATAATTATAAATTACATTATAATTATAATGAAAGACAATTTAGCATTTCATTAATGTATAAGATGTTATTAAAACTTCATAGAGCTTCAACTACAAATAGCTTTGCATTCAACTTCACAAATATAATTGTGTCTTTTGAAATTCAGTTCTCTTTTATATTAATTTGATTTGTCATTCTGTGTGTCTGTCTTTGCTGTGTACTGTGAATGTAATGTCTATGTTTTTTGTTATCTGTTATCTTAAACTGATTTATTTAAATGACCTCAATGGGAACGACTTAAGCTGTTATATATACATTATATTATGCATTCAAATTAATATTTAGTATTATCATACACAGTATAAACCCCTGCATTCATGGTATCCATACTGCTGGGCTGTTTTGACCCCATGTGACTGTTATTTTAAAATTGCTGCTGGAATGAAAACAGGTTGGCTGATCACACAGTTGTGGGTAAAGTGAACCAGTTATTGTGGGGTATAATGTGGTAAAATGGCCCACAATGGCTCTGCTTTGAATGCAATAATGTTAATTTATTTACTGCACATAAGGATAATTACAAGACTTAAAGTCAATCACAACGTTCCAGAACACAGGATACAGTATCATTTAATTCATTTGGTAGTTATGGTCAAGATTCATTCATTTAAAAAGTTTGTCAGAGACACAATTAAAATAAGCAGTAGAATAAAATGTGGTGCTCTTCTAAAATAGGAAGTCACAGTTAATAATGATTAGAAAACAGAAAAATAAAGGGTATTATTTCAAGATAAATAGAAATAAAATGTATGTATGAACCCAAAAAACAAATTTTAACTGAAGACTGACAAAGGACGGCTTCCTGCCTCACACATCACTGTGAAGTATCTCTGAAGGAATGTATATCATTAGAAAGGGATGTCTGAGTTTTCAAAGGTTACACTTTCGCAAATCCAAAAGCAGGATTGGTGTTGCCGAGTGACCAGTCGTGGAAGCTTTAGGAAGCTTTATCCCACTCCACCGCTGTAATTTCTTGTGCTCAATCCTCGCCGTCGGCCACAACTGTGCCTGCGGGCTGCGTTCAAGGGTCAGGGTGCTGGGATTATCTGAGAAAAAAAAAAAGAAAAAGGGAGGGGGTAAAACTGCTTGTAACCCCCCCTCCTCCTCCCCTCTGTCTCTCACCAACGGCCTCCATCTATAAACTTGTGCCAGCTGTTGCCTTGTGCTAAACCCTGCTTAAGAGAAACAGACCTAAAAGGCCCAATCAAGAGCACGACGCTCCACTGTGGGGTTATTGCGCCACCACTGGCTCTGGCCGGGGCCGACAGTGCAGCCGCCCTGCAGAGCTCAGCCACAGCGACACGGACTTAACTGCAAGTTTGATGGTGAGGTAGACTGTGGATCACACTGTGGGATGCAAGTCAGACTCACACACAGTGGGCAGTGAATCACAGGCCCGTTATCTCTGGATTTATATAGAGATTCAAACAATTTTTACACTACAACTGGGATAGTAAATTTCAGAAAAAAAAATGAGAACATTTGGGATGCAATTTGGGAATTTTACAAGTAGAAGCAGAGCTCTTTGTTGAAAAAATGGCAATGAAATATGTTTCGTAATACTCCATTTTTGTCTTTAGACTTAACTTTTGCCTTCAAGCGAAATGGAGGAGAGAAAGAAGACGGAAGGACAAAAAGAAAGAGTACCACTGGTCCATTTGGAGACATTGTGGTTGGGAGACTGGACGGCTGCGGGGGGCGAAAGCTTGGTGGGAGCGACGATCAAAAAGCATGTGACAGTTTGGGGGTGAGGAAAAGGCCCGTGGGACAGACACATCGTGAGTTCAGGCAGGGGTTAGTGTGGCAGGAGGAGGGAGCTGCTACTTCCACCCCAACTGTCCCGCCTCCTCCGCATCATCACCATCACCATCGCCATCCTCAGCAGCAACGCCATCGCCAGCCCTATCAGAGAAGCGTGCATCAGCATCGCTCAACTCTCCATGAACCCTGACGAGTCTGTAAATTTGGCCACGAGGTCATGAGGTTTTTAGGATAAGTTGTTTGTGTTTTAATCCTTAAACTGGGGTGAATCAGAGGCCATGCTGAACTGAAATAACTCCTGAGGTGCACACTGGATGGATCACTGTGCTCGCTGCGTGACACATAGCACGCTTCATTTTCAAGCCCAAATATATGTTAGATTCAAAGGTAAAATATGTCATTTAAACCTGTATCTTTATATATCAATACACTTTGTATCATGTCTAAAGAGAGTAAATATGGTTATGTTTTCTTTTATATAAATATTTTATTTGATTTTATTACGTACAATGAAAAACAGTACACAGTCCATTTACAGGCCATCAGTTCAGTTTTATTTGTTTGGTTTTCATGAATTTTAAATAAACATTTTCAAAATTAATATAACTTTCAAAAAATCATACCTAATGCCTAAAGATGAATGGTAAAATAATAAATTGTTCATTGTATATATTTGTATATTTAAACAATTAAAATACGTTTTCAAAATGAGTGTGACATTTGACAAATCAAACATATTTATATTTAAAGAAAATAAGGAATACAAAAGGTTTAATTTGTCTACATTTAACAATTTAAATTAAACATTTTCAAAATGATTGTAACATTTGACAAATTAGATGCATTTTTATTTAAAGAAAATAAGGAACACGCAGATACAAACTATTTTAACTTATTAACATTCTCAAAATGATTGTAACATGGAGGAAGTAATAGTAATACAAAACATAGTAAATAGTTATTACATTTTCTCTTCATATTTGTAAACATTTCAAATTAAATATTTTCAAAATTAAGTAAGTGAGTAATATCCAATATATATAAAAATGTAATATATATAAAATATGAATTATTACATAACTCATTAAACTCAATACATGGGGTTTACATCAAAACTATTTAAATATATATTGTTTTTAATTTTTTAAACAAAATTAAAGTAACATAATTAAAAACAATAATTATAGTTAGAGTTACAAATATGAAAACATGAAAAAAAGAATTTTTTTTTCAAGATGTGAGTTTCTCTCGACACATACATTTAATAAAATCTTTAAAATGTTGTAAATGTAAAATGCATGTTCTTTATTTATAATTACTACTTGGTTTGGACTTTTCTTGCCAGAATTACAATTTCTATTGTGTTTAGGAATAACACACAATAACACATATGTATGTATGAAGGCATGTAGCTATTCAGAACATACACGATTAAAACCATCAACCATGACAATAATTATTTGTTATATTTGTAACATATTTATATATGGTCATAATAATAATATTAACAATAATGCTGATAATATTAAAGATTTCATCATTATTATTATTATTTTTTTATTACTGCTTATGATGCTGTGGAGCAACGACGCATACTTGATATTTGTAAATTATTCCACATCTCATTAATGTGTCAGACAGTCTGAGATGCCTCAAACAAGATAATTATACATAATTTACACAGCAGAATTAAAAAAAAACAACAACAATAACAACACATAAGTCCATCTCAAAGCCCCCTGTCTTCTGGGCCTTTTATCTCCGGGAGCCTGGCAGTGGGACACATCAGATATTATAAGATAATTAAAAAGCCTGTGGAGCGATTACGTTACTCTGACACGTCGGGGGCAGTGATGGCAGCCCAAACCTGGCTTCAGTAATCTCTCAAATATGGAGCGCCGGCCTCGTCCAATCACAGGCCAGATCTCCTCAGCTCCCACAGATACAAGCGGGTTCATGCGGAGTTCATCATGGCGGCCACATCGGATGGTCTACTGAATGTGACGGCACAATGTGGGCCACACTGAACTTAGTTTGTGAACTCTTGGTGCTGCTCGGAGTACCTGTTGAGATGAAGGCTTTCACATCGTTTCTCATCTACATCACTCATTTCTGTCTCTTTGATACTTATTTCACAGCCGTCTCTTCAAACACACTCCGCCAGTGTACATTCCCCCAATCCTGATCTCCTGAAAATGTTTTTTCCACGCCTTGAGCCACCACGAACACAAACTCAGTTCTTCAAGTCCCTAATAGAGTAATCTGTGTTTGCCCTGGTTTCGCGTGCGGCGTCAGCCTGGGACAGTGCTGCCATCAGCAGGGCGCCGAGCGTGCCCGTCACGCAGAACACACAGTCCTACGTCCCCCACAAGGGACTATATTCTGTCCACATCAACATCCCCCCCCCCGAACATGTGAAGCGCTTGCAGGACATGAGGACGTGTGCCAGTGTGTCTCATGTGAAATCTGTCCCTATTCCCCCTGCTCGTTCCTCATCTCCCCTGGGAGCATTAAAGGCGTAATACCTCCGAGGCCAAAGCCCCGCCCCTGAAAACAGACTGTGAACCCTTCACCCGTTAATGCTGTCAGGCAAGGACTGCAGAGCCATAACTAAACCAGGCCACGACGTGCTGTCATCGTTATGTGCTGCTTTTCTCTCACTTAAAGCTGTCTGATTGAATTTACACAATGTTTGGGTCTCCACTCTTTAACATGCCATTGACATTATTCCTGTTTGAATATGTTCAGTGAGCAGTCCTGAGTGTGCTGCGTGCATGTGTGAGTTAAAGTAGCTTTCTATTAATATTTTTCAGTCGCGGTAGCAGTGTTGGGAAAAAATTATCATTTATTAAAATAAAGTTGTGAATAAAACACCATAAAAATACTTCTTTAAAAGGCTTCACATTAAAACTGCAACTTTAGGGTAAAATTATCATAAACAAAATGTACTCAATCAATGATAATGTTATATTACTATATGGTATTATGTAGAATTAATAATGCCATAAATAATAATAATGTGTAGGCAACTTTTTAATGCTGTAGGTAGATGGGATGAAGCCCATTTGAACGGCCTTAACAAGATTTAGTATTTAAAAAATCAAGACTTTTTAAAGGCAGCATTTAAAATGTTAATTTGCAACACCAACACAATTCACCACTTATTCTATAATAATAATAATAATAATAATAATAATAATAATAATAATAATAATAATAATAATAACAGAAGTAATAGTAATAGTTTTGCGCTTTATTTCTGTTGTACATTTCATACAAGGAATGCAGCACAATGTGCTTTTAAATAATGAACAGAATAGATGGAGTGATACAGATCGTTAATATTCATTTTGTATGCATACACATATGCAAGCTACATGTTGATTAAACAGTATTTGAAAAAAAAAAAAAATCTGGATATACACACATGTGCATCA
>JAOWBC010000002.1:1325945-1337184 GCA_028566105.1 Hypoplectrus providencianus
ACAAAATATCTGATAATAATTGTACGAAGGATTCTTCCCTTTACAGATATGCCCACTTAAATTTCTACGTCATCAGAAACATTGGACACAGACATCAGTTATTTTCCCCTATTAGAATATTTCTGCACACAGGTGATCCTTTGAATTTTAGAGCTTGAACTGTCATAAGCAACTTCATAATTTTTTTTTTGACATTGATGTAAAGAGGGTTAGGGTGAGATGGCAAAACATTTGAGGACTCACAGACTGCTGCTGCCATATTGCCCATCATTGTAACAGGTTTTAGTGGCACTTTTTTACCATGAAAGTTTACTGACAAAACCTTAAAAAAAATAAATCTACACAATCATGTTATCTGAAAGAGAAAGAAATTAACAATAGCACAAAATCTGCCATTAAACATCAACAATAAAGGCTTTTAAACTCAGACCTACACAACGCATCATTTAACAGCAGGAATGTGATTAGAATTGAAATTAGGGAGAAAATAACATCTGCTTCCAAGGTCACAGCTTTCCGTGTTCAGTGTATGTAATGCAAACATATTAATGCAAGTTAAGCAGAAGACCATATAGAAAGCCCTGACACAGATGGGAAGAGGTTACATGCAGTTATTACAGTTCTGAATTCTAGCTCAGGGATATGCCAACACAAACAGAATGCTTAAGTATTATTATGGTATTACATTATATTTGCAATGTTGATGTTTTTGGTCTATTTAATATCTGTTTACAGATTAATCTTCAGAAAAATCTAATATTTTATGTAAAAATGGATACTTATTGTAATCTGATTATGCATTAAAACTGATTATCCTTAGTAATACCTTACCAGGGAGTGTAAACATATTACTGGAATTAAAAAAAATCAGTGTTGGCAGCATATGCCGGGTGTTTATTTCTGCTAGCAGTGCACATATTGTCACAAAAACCATGAATGTGAAAGCCGAAATGCTGCAGTATTTCCCTTGAAGTTACACTGGTGATGTCATGTTGAAGTGGGCCCTACTGTAATAGCGAAAACCTGCCAAGTCATTTTAGAAAGCCACAGCTTTGAAAAGATTAAGAGGATTAAAAACGGAACACAGTTTTTGTCCAAACAGCAAAGCTTCAAATGGACAACCCTGTTCTAACACTGTTTGGACAATGTCCCTTGGGCCAGAATCAGCACTGCTGTCACTCTTTCAAACTCGCAACACAGGCTTTTTACATTTCTTCAGACTCATCTCCAAGCTGCCGCGCTTTGTTGCTGATCTCAATTCAAGCGCAGCACCTTGCGGCTGTGTTTGCCATCCTGTACTTAGAACCGCAGCCAGACACATTCAGACCTCTCCAGGCTGCTGCAGGGCTCATTTTCCAGGACTGCGAGGCAGGAGCTCAGGATCAAGGTAAGATTGATTCGGAGCACTTAGGGACTCTACTGCTTCATGAATGCTGGGTCATGATCCAGAGGTAAACGCTGCAAGTACTGTCCTTTACATTTGACTCGTTCAGAATACTAACCCTACATCTGAGCTTCATACAGTATTCATTTTGCACAGATGGGCCTGCACTTAACATGGGAGACACTTCATAGAATCTATCACCATAGTGACATGGCAGACGTTTTCCTCATGTTGTTGCTATGACAACCTTTCAGACAAAGAACATTTATTTAAGTGCCAAAAGACAGAAAGGCCTCCCCAGGATGGCTGACTTCATTAGGGAGCTTTACTGTAACAGTCCATACACACACGTTCAACACACACCTTAACGCCAAGTCCAGCATACATATGTACTGTACTTAAGCTGTTTCACACTTGAAAATAAAGATTTAATTGACACATACTTTTCATAGCACCTTCAGCTTCATTAGGATCAGCGCCTTCGTTCTTTTCTCTTCATCTTCTTCTTCTTTCTGTACCTAACAACTCCTATCTGCCGCCATCCACTGCGGCTAATTGAAGCGTTTGCGTTAAAAGACCTGGGGAAGGTTGTGAGGGGCCCTCTTTAATGAAGTCTGATCTCATTAAAAGATACAGCTGCCAATGTGAGCGCAGTAGAAAAACACGTCGGGACAAAGGAGGAGAGGCCAGAGAGAGCATCAGCAGGTTGTTCTGCACATAATGAAACACCGTCATTAACAATGCACCAATCACAAGATTAATATGTGCGAAGTGGGCATGCCCATTCAAATCTGCATTCTTGAGGGCTTGTTTGCTGCTGTGCTAAATATGGCTGCTTTCAAAGCTGTCATGATGTTTCAAGGCTAACAAGCAAGACAACAAATCTACAGGATTCTTAGTGACTGTTATTTTGGCATGTGCATTGAGGGAACCTGTCCAGATAACATTTAAACATTTTTTGATATGCCACTGTGAGTTAATAATGTGCCCTCATAGAAGTTAGCCAGGAGCACCAGCAAGTGCTGCTGACATTTGCCTCTCAGGCTACCCACAGGCTCGCATACAAGTGCTGCATTTCAAAAAACACTTTTTGTCAGTGGGTGAAACAGCCAGAAAAGCAGGCACGTTTGCATAGTGCAAAATGCAAACAGATGCAGGACATCCTGGTAATTTAAGGCATACTGCATTTGGCATACTTTGTATTGGCACATATTGTCTTTTTCTAGAATACTAAATTGTATGGTACAATGGATTTTGGAGGAGGTTGATGGTATTATAAATTGACCAACAGCAAAGGCTGCATGCGCTGTCTGGGGCGTTTACAGACCACATGTGGTCCCTTCATAGTGTCACTTTTGGGTTTTTTTTGTACCTGTTACATAATTAACATTCATGTTACTGATTGGTCTTATTAAAATACAGTTCAAAGGACAGCAAGAATCTTTTATGTTGAATATAATTCATGGAGTTAAAACATAGGTGTGAAATAATGGAAAAACATCATTATTTATCTTTTTTTTTTTTTTTTTTTTTTTTAATTTTTATCAAACTGCATATTCTTGCCATATTTTTAAGAAGCTTGGCCTTGATCCCCCTAAGCTGCATGAGTAAAAATCATAAAGTTGCCTTCTACAGTCCGGTGAGTCCTGGGTAGCATACAGAGTCCGGCTTGTGGAAATGTGTTGAGCTATATTTGTTCAGGGTCAATGTGAAGTTAATTACTTGTGTCAAAGATAGTCAGAGACATTATCCAAAATAGCATCCCAACAGTTCTTTAAAAATGACTCAAACATAAGCCTGTGAACTCAATCAACAAATCAGCCAAGAAGGATGAAAGAATGAACAAATAGGACAGAAAAAACGAAAGGCAGACAGAGAAGGCCTGACATAGCTATGTTATCCAATCAGCCTGGACCGAAGTGAAGGTTTCCGTCTGGTGGCAAAGTGGCCATGTGTTTAAAATCCTTCTTCCATGTCCGGGACAAAGCCTGTCAGCACCAACACTACCTCCCTATCCTTGTTTGACCAAACTCTCGCACATTCCATCCTTCACATGTCAACAGGCTGACACTTGATCCTAATTGGCCACTACTGCAGCGAGGGTGTCTCGTCTCCCAGGCAGCAGTGTTTAAATTCTGGCGGTGAAACCTGAGCCTGCCCACAGGGTCAATTCTCCTTGGGTGGGGAATCAAAACCTGACAAACAAAAACAAGAGTTCCAGTTATGGCCTCGGCCGTCAGGCGTCATGTCCCCATGGCGGACACATCAAACAGGATCCTTTCTCCAGTTGGACCGGACCCCATTCCTGAGAGGTCACAGGACTAGCTTACTCCACTTCATCAAACGCACCCTTATTCCAGCCTGTCAACAAATCGAGTGGACAGGGACAGGTTTGTGTTCCCACATAAGGACAACACTGTGTAACCACTAACAGACTTGCGTTTTTCCTGATAATCTGTTGATAGTGATTATGCCTGGCCGGGGATACACAAGTAAATCCTGGTTCTTTGACTGGCAGGTGAGAAAAGGTCAAGCACCAAATAAGCAGCAAGGTGTAAAAAGATAAAGTTTCAAGCTTGACCAAAAAATGCCTGCCCTCTTAAATTGCCCTAGGCTGGGTTTAAGTACAATCCATATGTTAACACATTACATTATTCTAACAGTAGGTTAATGTTGGCATAGCCAGCCTATGGTTCATGGAAGGAGAGAGAAAAAAGAGGGGACGTCTAGCTCAGAGCAGAAAGCTGCTGGAGATTTAAGTGGAGGAGAAAGTAAAGGTAAAGTTTAATTTGTTATTTTTTGTACAGCATCTCACAAACACAAGCACACATTGAAGCACTGCTTAGGTACTAGTCTTGACAGGTTTAATAATCATAATAGTAATCAACTAAGCCAATGATTTCAACATTCATATAAAAGCACAGTTGACAGAAACAACCAGACAGTGTTGTAGCTCGGACAGAAAAAGAGGAGAAGAGGCCATTGGTGTGTCACAGGTGAGACTGAAAATGACTCATTGACACATTAGTTGTTAAATTCAGTGTTACGAAGGTTATGTACAACAATAGTCTATCAATTTGTGTTTAAAATGAGTGTTTTGGATAATCTCACTGGTCATATAGCAGGAATCATTGCTTTATTTTATGAGCAAAACAGTACTGCCAGGTAGTTCGGACACCAGATGACGGCCTACAAGTAAATGTAGTCATTTGTATTACATCGTTGTTGCAGTGTTTTGGTGATGGTTCACACATACACTGAAAATGAAAGTTCACTGTCTGAAAATGTAGACCCTGTGTTGTCCTCAAAGGGACACAAAAGCTGGGAAAATGTCCTTATCAGCCTTGAGCACCAATAGAACAGTAAATCCCACCATCATGTGGACACAGTTAGTGCTCCAGAAACATCCCCAAACAGATTCACAACTCTCAAGTGTCAGGACAAAACAACTAGAAGATGCTAGGCACTGACTGCAAAATATTGTTGGTTTATGACAGTACCAGGCCAGGCAGAGTATTGCACTGCAAGGACATGAGACACAAGAAGAGAATCTATTTCAGCTTTTGAAATTCAAAGCCATGGGTGATCTGTCTCTCTACAGGCTATTCCATTGCCAAGCCTATTGCTCTACTCCAATGAAAAATAAAGTGTTGCAACTGTGAGGAAATTGTATAGTCAGAAGTATTGCACTATCCATTTAGTTTCTACCAGTTTTGCACTTCTCAGTGATTTCAGAAGGCAACCAGGATGTATTAGGAATAGTCTACATGGTTTTGTTATGAGGACCGTGAGCTGGCATTGCACTCATGTTTTTAGTGGTTTGTATTTTGGTGATCTTCCATAAATATTGTCCACTTTATTTTTTCTCTTATTACCAATGTTAAGATTGAGATAAACCCCAGTCACACCTCCAGTGTCCTGCCAATGGGACTCCAAGTAACCCTACATTGCCAGGTCTTCCCTCACATGTGTAAAAATTACACAAGATGGAATTCAGTCAAGAAGTTGCGATAATATCACATAATATTGAGATAACACAGGAGTACTACAGGCTCGCATACAAGTGCTGCATTTCAACTGCAGCCTTTACAGTTCACGATTGTAAAGGTTGCAGTTTCTGTGAATTTATATTACAGAACCACTGACTTAGGTTTAGGGCAAAAAATTGATTGACAAACAAAATCTTGACATTAAAATTGTTGGATGAACAATGACTGCCACCTGAAAAACCATGGAATGTCCCAGTTTGAAGTCTCAAGGACTCCCACACAGCAGATTTGGAGAGTGGCTCTTGATGTCCTATTGAGGCTAAATATTCCCATGTCAACATTAGACATGTGTTGGTGCTGCTAATATGCCGAGTCAATGAGGACTGAGGAGATTGCAGATGTTGTGTGACACATTGTTTCAGTCCATGTACCTGCCACTCCCTTGACGCATGATGCATTGCAGTGGATCCATGAGCTAGGTACATTATAGGAAATTCAAGGCCATATTTTTAGGAGTAGTGCCAGGTACAGAAAGACCACTGAGCCCAACCAAGTGGACACTGTGAGAAAAAGCTTTCAGAGCAAAGTCGTCTCAGTTTAACAGGTTGTGTCTAGCTTAGAGGAGATGACACCAAAGGTTGTGAGGTTTGACACAGTTGAAATGTACTTCTTTTGATGTTAGAAGTTATTGAAGAGTTCTTGAGATGGAATATCTGATCAAGGCCCTGCTAAAACAAAGTGAACCTAATACGGAAATGATTAGTGCAATAGAATGTTTCTTATTCACTCTAACGTTTTGGTGGTTGTCTTTGGTTGCTCTCCTTCTTCATTGTAGACTGAGGCATGTCAGCACCACCAAATGAATCTAAGGAAATTGACAGAACAAGATGCCAGTACCACAAGAAGCCAATCAGTGTAGTTGTTCATTTTAGGGAGATGTTATATAAACCATATTTATTCCCTAGATCTGAATATTGAGAATCTAAAAGTCCAACCAGCCATGTTTTGGTCCATACACACTTTTGTTATTTTGTTACTGTATGTGCTAATACCTTGCCAGGAGTGGCAGTTAGAGTGAGATGCCTGTTTGATGAGTTTGAAACACTTTTCACAATGTTTTTTATTTATAGTCTCATCAGCTGAGGTAAATAAGTATTTGCCTACAAATAGAAGTAGTCACTGTGATAACAGCAATTGTGGACTCCAGTTTGAATCCTTGAGTTCTGCATTTTGGCTGTTGGGGAAAGTTTTTAGCCACAAGCCTTTTCCTTATGTTCCTTATTGTAATTGCAAGAATACTCCGACTAAAATCGTGATGCTAAGTAGTTTCTTACTCTACTGTCAATCACAGAGTGGTTGTGAACTGCAGTCTTGCTGTCCAACTCAGCAGCACTCATCAAATTTAAATCAAGATTGTGTTATTGCATTGCGTATTTTCCCCTCTGATATTTTATAACAGACATTGAATTAATGAAATCCTCCGTAAGTCAAAGGCACCTTAAATCTAAGAATTTGACTCTGAGAAGTATGATTCATATGGAGAGCTTTTAACTTAACTTCACCTAATGCAGTAGCTCTCTCTCAGGTCTGTCCATACGCCTCCTCCTTAATTCTCCTAGGCATATAGCCTCTTTTGCTCCGATTTGGCTCAGTTGGGGTTTTCTACTTACCCAACTTCTTCCTTCTTACAGAAACAATGAGAAAATAAAGAAACTCTACTAAGCCAGCCCAACATGAAGTCCAGCAGACACCAGCTGTGTCATATGGAGCACAAACTGAATGTGCCATATAGGCCAAAGAGAGGTGTTCTAGGTCTATCTGAGGTAAAGTATGTGCAGTATTGAAAGTCTGATTGGACCTTTTTTTGTAAGACCAGAGAGGAAAAGTATGCGAATGGTGCTACTGACCTTGTGGCGACCTAGAATAATGTGGGAGCAAATTGCCATATATTATAGGTAGCAGCTAATAATTTTCAACTCAAAGAAAAACAGGTTTGATCTGGACATAAACAGAGGTTGCGGAAAATGCCATTAAGGACAAGATGCCTAGCAGCATCCGCAGAGCCGTCTGCATTTAGGAGCACAGCAATCATGTCCACATAATTATACTTCTTGTTTGTCAAGTCTATTCAAAGAACTGTAGGATGCAGCCTAAAAAAAACAGTCTCACTCTGTCTCGATATTTTGTTATCTATACATCTGCTGAGCACAGTTGTTATACATCCTTACTGTGTGAAAACAAAGTTTTTAATATATAATTATACATTTATGTGATGAAGAAAAAAAATACTAATTGCAAATTGATACTGGCACACAAGGCATCCATCAGGGTCTGTATGAGATGCATGTTGAGAAGTTAATGGTCAGCAATTGGTTGTCAGCTAACTCCATTGTAAACCTTTTTGCCAGTATAAGATGCTCAGATCCACAATATCGGACAATATAATACGCAAAGTAGGAAAGTCCATGTAAAGACAAGGACAGGGACGATGGATGGGATCAAACAATCACACGACTGTTACCACACAAATCACTGCTCAGCTATGCAGTTTCAGTTACTTATGAAACATGCCATTGTTCTGATGTCTCATTGGTCCAATGGACCAATAGTCCAAAAAAGTAGCTCCCTTCACTCTAATCTAACAAGTGGTCTTAATCTAACCATTCCTTAACCACATCATATTTTAACACGTCAGTAGTTAATTAACAATTATTGTTAATCATTGTAGTTAATTACAATTATTAACAATTAACAGTACCCATGATCCTTTTAGTTTAAAACTTGTCCAAATAGCTTTTTTTTTTAATTCCCAACATTAACCACAGCATTAGTATATTTTGATACCTAAGGATACCCAATACACTGAAAAGCATCATAAGGGGAACAGATACTACACACTAAGCTAGTTATCTTAACAATAGATGATTCCGATAAAGTAGTGTGAGTGAGGTTGGAACCAAAAGCACAACTCGAGGCAGGAATTGTTGCCAACAAAAGCTCTTTTTTGAAAAAGCTGGTGAGGAGGGGAGAGCTCAGGTTTGGGAATCTCAGTCTAGTGCTCAGCGTCCTCCACCTAGTATGACGTCGTGTAGAACATGGAGAAACAGATCTTGGAGAGATTCATGCAGCTTGATAGCGCACGGAGCTAGAGACATACAGACAGGCAGGAGAAACACAAGGATCTGATGAAACACAGAGAAGCATTAGCTCAAGCTATGTAGTACTTAGGTTGTGCTAGGCCTACATACCACTCAAGGTGACAGAACAATCGAGCAACAAGTGGACTGGGGGTTTTATCCTTTGTAGGTTGATTACTGATGTAGTCCACCTTACCACACCCATGCCACACAAACAAAGACAGACAGGGGGAGGAAAAGCAAAATTATATTTATTGTTCAGAAAAGTAATGGTTTTTGACAAAAGCTTTTACTTATTTACATGGCCATGGTCATATATGTCATTTTTCATTAGCTGTCTTTCTTAAGAAGGCAGATATAATGAGTTAAGAAGATCCACTCAACATGGAAATTCCATTCGCAGTCTATTATCCATTATGATTGGTATCTACTTAGTATAAAAAATAGGGCTACAACTCTACATACAGATCAAGCAGTGACCACACACAGATCTTACATACAAGATGCAAGATGTGTCAAAAATATCAAGCATGTCTGACACAAAAGGGACTTTCTCCAGACGCAGTTACGTCACCTGGAAAAAGCAAGAAATCCTGAGCAGCAGTGCGGAAATGAGGCCCCACCAAATTTGTATTCTGACTAGAAACCTCAGACTGATATAAACCAGTCTTGTCTGTGCAATGATGCAGCTTCAATTTCAGCATTTCACTTTCCACTCTTTCAGATTTCCTCTTCTGCGTCCCCTCTCACAAGTCCAGGTTCAGAGTTGGCCTCCCATTAGATTCTACTTTCTCTACATCGCAGTTGCTTTTCACTAAGCTATTAAGTTATCAACACTGCTAAGTAGAAGACTCTGCCGGGTTAAAATAAAATAGATAGATAAGAATAAAATTGATATGATTTGGTGTGAGGCCAACGTGTTGCATCTTCTTCTTCAGGGGAGTTCACACAGGGCACAAGGCACATTTTTCAACTCTATTTACTTGTTGTATCTTAATTAATGTTACTCATGCATGCAAGACGCAGCAAAGCCACTCATGGCCAAAAGAAAGATTATGCTCTTTTTATACCTGTTCTGGAACTAAAATGACACATGCAAATCTCAATTTATGATATTGTCTTTCTCAAGTATGTCTGCTGGACAGATAAGCAAACAAATTTCAAAATGTTTGTATTGCTAAAGAGTTCTGTTCATTCAGGGTATGCTGACTTTCACTTGTATATTGATATGTTTCAAATTGAACTGCAATTAAGAATTATAAAGTAAAAGACAATTACTACATAAAAGTCTGATTTCATGTTTTGTTGAAAGATTTTAAAGACTTGTTTTCTGAAAAGATATTTGTTCGTTTAGAACTCATAAAATCAGGAGATTCTGAATGCAGATTGGCTTCAGATCACTATACAGCTTTTTTGTATTCAAACATTTTTCTGAATATTACATAATTCCCATATGCTTGTATTGAGGTCCTTTGACAGTCATTGACCTAAAGTAATATGTTTGTCTGCACATGGTAGAGCTGTCACTAGAGAAACAGCAATACGTTGGTCCCAGGACAGGCCCCACAGACAGATGATGAATAAAATAAAAGTCATACTCTGCACTTTAGTCGACCCTCTGATGACGGTGACTGGCAGTACAAGTCAGCACATTGGCTCGTTCCCTTTAAAAAGGCTATTGTAAGTTGAGAGTGCCCACAATGACAGTCCCTTAGATGTACTCGCAACGACAAGGACGAATAAAACATTTAGCCTAATGGAGAAGGAATAAAAGCTGGATGATGGCCGATCGTAATGTTAGACACATCCAAGTAGATCTAAGACAGTCCTCAAAGAAAGCAACCATAAAAAGGTGATTATGGGATGATGAGGGGGAACCAGCTGGGATTTTAGCCTGGATAAAGAGTTCAGGAAAAAAAGTTCCATGCACCCTCCTAGGTCATTAACTCTCTTTGCGTGCAGCACAAAACCATCTGAGAACAGCAACGGTTACAGTACAAGACAACAGTATTCATTCAAGAAAATCTACCACTGATGAATAATGTAATGGGATGAATTATTAAATAATGTGTCCTGGTTTTCAGGGCTTTTTGAAAGTGTTTTTCCTCATATGGTGAAATTGCCTGAAGTCAGAACGACTTTCAGGCACAGCTGGGAGGTTCTGGTGAGCACATACATGTGTCTTATGATTGGCTGCTCATCTATATTTTATTCTTGTGACATTTGAGTTTATTAATATGGCACATTTATGCTGGTTTGTGCAAACTATTGTAAAAATACAAGACAACTAAGCTATGTAGAATTATTCTTGTTGTAACGGTCTCCCTCTCCTTTCCTCCATCCCTCTTTATACATGTTGGCATCTCTTTAGGGACTGTAAGATTGCATATACAACAGCGGAGGGTATTGCGATTATATTTTTCTTTTGGCTGATGTATGGGTTGTCTGACTTTTTATTTTGTAAAGTTTGTTTATTGATATTTATGTGTGCCATGGATCATAAGACAACACACACACACACACACACACACACACACACACACACACACAAAATTCATTTTAATTTAATTTGTCACACTGTATAAAGTTATGAGTGTATAGCTCAAAATAAAATTTCCGTGTTTAAAGAAGAAAACACATTTTATTGGCATCTATTCATTCATTCATTCATTTTCCGAACCGCTTCATCCAGGTAATCCCGGGTCACGGGGAGGCTGTGCCTATCTCAG
>JAOWBC010000002.1:1366756-1386174 GCA_028566105.1 Hypoplectrus providencianus
CTCCAGCCGTTAAAAAACACGCAGCTTAGGTTCATTGGTGACTCTAAATTGTCCGTACATGTGAGGGAGAGCGAGTGAGAGTGTGAATTCTTGTACTCGCCTTTCTTTATTCCAGGGTTTACCCTGCCTCTCATCCAATGACAGTTGGGATTGGCTCCACCCACGACCCGGGTTCAGATAAACTGTTAAGGATAATGAATGAATTAATGAATGAATGTTTCTCTGTCCAATCAGGGATTCTGAAATGTTACAGAAAGCTAACTTATGGTTGTTGTTTTCGTCTCTCTGAAATCCTCATTTACAATGGCATTGATAACATGCTAATGGCGCAACTGAGAGAGCTACAAGGTTTTACACACTGTTACACTGGCTAAGGAAGGGGGCAGGGGCACAATTGGGCCCCTTGGTGCCACCATGCTCTCAGAAAGGGGTGCCCTTCTAGTGAATGAAACCAAACGCATTGGCCTCCTGGGTGTCCTTCGAGTGTATGTAGCAGGAGTGATGTAGGTCTTTGAGTATTGTATTTCAAATAAATACAATAGCTTCGAAAAATGAATGAATAGATTAAAAAAATACAAATTTATTTGCATGAACTTGATTTCACATCTACAGCAAAACAACAAAAAATAAATATAGCAATTTGTGCTTGAAATTGTGCACCTTTCATGTAAATATAAGGAACATCAACAGCAAGTAAAGCTAGTAAATAACAAAAACCAGTTAGAAATGCACATGCATGTCACCTTGGTTAAAACCTGATTCATTAGCCTTCTAATCCATAGGCTTTCAGTTTAAACTGCTAAGAAAGGGAGACTTTGTTGCCATCCCTCTGTAAACACTACAGTACGGAACAAGAAGAGAAAAGTTTCATAGCTGATAAAAAGTCTATTATGAATCCGGGCTTTAAGATACTTGTGACTGCTTTCAAGTTAAGCCGTCATGGGTTTTTGTGTATACGTCAATATGGTTTCCTGTTAAAAGCATCATATTTTACCACTGCGTGCACCCATAGAGTGAATTTTCTACTTTTCTACCCCTGCCTCTAAGGCAACATGGACATCAGCTAATCAGCTACAACAAATTAAAAAGAAAAAAACTGTTGCTGTGTTAATGTAGTCATTGTTTTAGAAAAAAAACTATAGACTTATGGCTCATTCCAAGAGCAACCAGTGCCTAGGACACTAGTGTTTTGTCTTAGCTCAGATGGTTGGAGTAAAGCACTCACATTATCCAAGCTAAGCCCTGCATCTTATTCCCAGAATGTTTAAGAGGCTTCATGTGAAACAGGATTTCCATTTAACTATTGTAGAAAAAGCTGGTGTTAAGGTGCAGGACATTTTTAAGATATAATCTTCCTTCGCAAATTACCCCCTCGACTGGTTGCCATGGGAATAAGATTAAGTTATTTTCTTTTAGCATCACCACAAAAAAGAAAACAAACAGTAAAAGAGCCTTCATCAGATATGGCTCCCGGTCTTGGCTATGTTTCATTATCGCCCAAGTGCTCAACAAAAGCTAAAAGAATCCAGAGGTCCCTCTATCGCATAAAAAGGACAGACAAAAAAACTGCCAAACAACTTAGTACAGATACAGAACAAAACTGCACTTCATTTTGCCTCTAATTACACTAATGGAAGTCTCTTTGTAGGCCTCAGTGCTTCCCAACCGAACAGCTAAAAGAGGATAGGCACTCTGCTAAAGGCTCCATTGTGCTGGGTAAGCTCTGGCTTAGACGGGGAGGGAGACAGAACCAGCTGTAATTAGTTTAGCTCCCTCGCTGCTTCACATCTTGCCAGGAGAGGGCTTTGCCCAGTGAAAGGTGTCTCCACAGGGCTCTCTGTCTAAAACGAGGGTGGATCATCTACTAAAGGTCCTATGGAAGGGGCAGGGGATGCCTAACCTCCAGTCTGACATGCTGTGACTAAATTGGACGAGGGGGATCCACATAATATAGAGCCTTAAATGAGTGAAGGGACCTAATTATGCAGTACTAAGGCAGGATAGTGAGGTATTCATGCAGCCGCTGAGACCAACAATCTACTCGTATAATTTGAAATAAAGGTCAAGAATCCATTAAACAGAAACCTGGCTGTACTCAGGGCTGCTGCATATGGTATTTGAAAATAATTGTTAGCATAATGAGCAAAGAGAAACAGGTGAATGGGATTATCCACTTTAGGACAATTCAGTGTCTTACGCATTTTCAATCAAGAATGGTACACAAATTCACTTTTAAATACTTCAGTATGATGTGACACACATTGAATTATTCCATGAGGGAAGTCAAACTCATCTGGTGCTTAAATAGGCTAATTCAAACCATAAACATATTTGTAATTACTGTTATACAATGCAGTCTGTAGAGAATGGACAAGACACTCATGGAAAAATAGTTTTTAAAAAGGTCCAGATCATGGGAAATGTATTAAATCCTGCCACAGTTTTCCTGGACATGCTGGTACTTCCCAGTGTTTGTCTTTACTCTGCCAACCAGAGTTGTTTTCCATTTTGATTTAGTTTTTTTTTTCCCACTGTGGATGTTGTCTTTGGGAGGTGGGTTTTTCACACCTCAGTGAGCACCTTGAATGGTACCCAACCCAAAGTCGGCCATTTTTCCCAGCCCTTTGCCCCGTTTGAATGGATGCCCTCTCCCCCCATTTACCCTCTCCATGAAAGAAAAGGGCCTAAATAATCTCCCCTTGCTTTAATCAGGGGAGCTCAGAAGGATTGTACTGAACCAGGGGGTTTGTGCCTTTGTGCTGGCCTTGACCGTCTTGATTCCATTGACATTTTCTGGCAAGGTCCACCACCCGGGGCCTTTTTAATTTGCTCTCCATTGACTCTGTGTTAATTGGGTTGGGGAGAGATGCATCCAGATCTCAACCCCAAGTTCAATCATCTTAAACCTTCATTGTGTTTTTTCAAAATTTCACAAAAGATGCACAGCCTGCTGCCATGCAAGCAGTCTGAGGGAAGGGGAGGAGTGGGAGAGCGGAGGAGGGAAGGTATTGAAAGAAAAGGATTCAGGATTTGAACCGTATGTTTGAGAAAGGAGGAGATAGCAGCCTGTTGGATGTCTAATCAACACTGTCTTGCTTATGGTTGCATTGAGAGAGGGAGAGCTCATAGGTTAACAGGACCACATGTAACTAACTAGCTATCTGGCACAGTTTCCACCTGTCTATTTTATATAGCTAAGGACAAATGGCATGAAAGGTGTAGCCTAAATGCACAGCAATGGACTGTCAAGACCACATTTGGACGCACAGGTTGTCTCTCATGCCTTGTTGTGGATTTTAAGATGCCAGTTAAAACTAACCATACTGGATTAAATTAGTTAACTGGGATTATAGATTCTTAAACATTCCTCCTCTTCTTATTCGATCTTTTGTAAAAACAAACAAACAAAAACAAGTAACTTGTTGTCCAAGAATAATGTAGAATGAATCCAAAAAAATAATTCTGATGCATAATTTATGTAAAGATCTGTTTCATATTGGGGTATATTCTCAATTGCACCTAATTATTCCTCTTCCACACATCTTTATGTACACATAGTTTTGCAGATCTTCACCTTGCAGTTTCATTATCCTGCTAGATGTTAGAACTATCTGGTCTACATTCTAAAAAAAAGTTGTATATTTTGATCCGAGTAGATAGTGCTCTTGGTTTAAAGTAAGAGGCTTAATGAATGGCAATTCAGTTGGCTCAGAAAGTGTTGATGAATCTTAATTTGGCCATCACTTACAGACATAAATGTTACAAGACTCATCCATCACCCACATGACATATCTATACATGGATAGCATGTTAATACTATCCATCTTTTTAATAGATATGAGAAATGCTGGCCATGGCTCCCTATTACTGCCTCTGCAGCTCCAATTGTCGGTGGGTAAGGTTGGGGGGGCGAGGGGGGTGGCTGGAGTTTGAGAGCTGACTGATACAAATGAAGTGTCCTAGTAAGAGCACCAGGGTGTTTAAGTGTGTAATCACTTGTTGCCTCCCTGTAGACCCACTAGCCAGACGTAAAGAAGTCAACGCTAAAAGAATCATGAAATCCCAGCAATTCCAGAATGCACCCTAAGGAATCTCATTAAGGAGCTCCACACGTCGATGGCGCAGCCTCACACTGCTGTTTTTCTTACAGAGCTGGAGCAGTCCATGGAGGATTTAACTGGATAATAGTATTGGTTTCACATCAGCGCGGGAGCAGGAAGACCACAGTGGATAAGCTGTGAGGACAGCCTCTCTCTCTCCCCTGTTTCCCACTTCTTGACTGAGTAATTATTCCTTAAGCCCACCTACCCAGGCAACAAAAATAGAATTGATTTCCCATTATGTGAAGCATCACTCCTGCTGGGGAGGTCCTGTCAGGGTGACCAGGCAGCGAGCAGACATGTCTAACCCAAGAGCCTGGGACTGGCTGTGAGCTGCTGCACACAGGGCTATCGATGTGATCCTGTGCTTCATTTCCTAAAACAATGCAGACACGGTGTTTTTAAACCTTTCTGCCTCAGAAGAGTCACTTGAACACCTTCAGAAAAGACTGAGAGAGGCAGCCAGGCCCACACTCTTCTCTGTTCATTGACTTTAAAGTGTGTGAGTGTTAAAAGGTCTCTGCACTGCTACAATGTCAAAGTTGTGTTTGACTGCAGTGGGGCTAAACTTATTCATTCTTATATAGCCTAAAGGTGATAACAAGTTGATATTTCCTGAGTTAAATTGTTAAAGATTGTTTCAAAGATATGTTTGTACAGAAATCTAGGCTGCTGCTGCACACATAATTTCATAAATCTATCCTTGCTCTGGCCTATGGAAAACCAACGGTGCTGTTAAATCCTGGCTTGAATGACCAGAGTTGTCAAGGCTCAGCTTAAGTATCCCCAGTCCAGTAGAACAATGGAATTATTATGTTCAAAGTTATCCAGCAAGTGATTGGCTATTATTCATTTGGTCACCGTGAGCTGCAAACACTAGAAAACCTCTATACACATGGAGTCGAATACGGTCCGTGAAGGGTTTGTCATTGCTGTTGAAAAGGGGGAAGGATAGGACATTAAACATTGGATGGTCAGATGCTACTCACTGTTGTAAGGCCAATGATAACTTTACTTTACAGTGAACCTTCATTTATCGCGGGGGTTACGTTCCAAAAAGAACCCACGATAGGCAAAATCCGCGAAGTAGTCAGTACAGTATTATAGAAAGAAAGCAAAGATCAAAACCTGTTTTCAGGCCCAAGCATTTGATTAAGAAATAAAAATATAAACGTTTTCCTACAAATAACAAGGATAGTTTTTAGAAATACTGTAAAATAATAATTTTGATAATCAAATTACGGGGTTGGACACATTGTGACTCAGCGTATTTCACGGACTGTCAAGTGGGATGCTTGTGATGAGTTTCCAGGGGGACCAATTTGAGTGACACACTCACCGGGTCGTTAGCAGGCTATCATGATAAACTTTTGCTTATGCTTATCCTGACTCCGCTCTGCTTTAGCTTCTTTTTCTAGTGAAGCAGAACACAAAAAAATTCTGTGCAACAGTGAAGCTGCGAAATATGAACCGCTATATAGCGAGGGTTCACTATACTTAATTTTACAGCAGCAAAAAGAAGAACTTGACTAAGCTCTCTTAAAGCCAGTCTGTGACTTACTCTTGCTTATTCACCCCTTTTTATCATGCTTGACAATAGGCAACATGTAGGCCTAAGAAGGTCAAAAAGGAACCTGAAAACTTATGTTGTATACCAAAAAAGTCCGACTGTCCTCTGTCATCCCCCATTAGAGCAATAAGAGTATCTGTGTGAGATTGCAATCATAAGTCCTTTTCTCTTCAGCATCATATTAAACAGCTGATGGGAAAGCTAAGGGTCTGGCTTTTATATCTGAGAGGATTTTTTTTTTTTTTTTTGAAGCAAAGAAAAACTTTCTACATTTTCATTGGTTTCTGATAATGGAGACACAATTCACAATTCATAAGCATGGCTTTTCTTAGTAGCTCCACATTTCACATCCTGTTTACCATGATGCTCTGAAGTGTATCACTAAAAGCACTGCCGGTACCCATAATTATACTCTCTATTCTACAGTAGAGTTGGCTGGCTCTTTCGGCTAATACGTAGACTCACTCTTAAGTATGTACTTTTCTGCAAGGCTATAACCAACATATTTGGTCCAAATAAATCTAGACACTAAGGCATTATGCTTCTGTAACTTATTTCCCGGCCTTTGTTTTTAAGGTTTGTTGAGTTAGGGAAAACTGGTCTCCACATTCTTTTTTATTACACATTTATTACATTACCATTGTTTTAATTCCTTGATTTTAAGTCTGTGATATGTCTTAACAAAAGCAACAACCTGGCACTTCTTATTTATTATTAAAGATTTGCAAGATAATATTGATGCCTCTGAGTTACCTACATAAGCAAGCAAGATTATCAAGAGAACATTGGCTATTTCTAAATTGTTATTTTTAATGCATGTCACAGTGGCAATGAGTCAAATTGTAGACAAAAGCATGATGGGTTCACCAAAATCTACTTCAGCTCAGGCTCCAGTTGGGCCTCTGGGGCAGGGACCAGTCCACTGTGGACAAGCCCAGATTGGCAACCAGTTTAAATGTTTAAAAGCTTCATTTGGTAGCCGCCTCTCCTCTGGGCCAGAGCTGAGAATGACGCCACATTGCTGGTGGCCCACATCATATTGCTGGGACGACTGAAGTAACAGGAAGCACAGAGGACTCAGAACTTAATAAAAACTAGTACCTTATTGCTGCTTTAACCTTAATACTCTATGCCCTTCTAAAATATTGGCTAGAACTTTCCTGTAAACTATGGCCAGTGCACTTTTCTTGACTAGAATCACATTCATCAGTAAAATCCTATAATTTTTTTGGCCATTGTAGCTCACGTTTTAATAGGACATATGCTCATTTTCAGGTTAATACCTGTACTTTGAGTTTTTTGCTATTTTATCATTTATTTTCAGTCTCAGTTATTGCTATATCCTGTTGATTTTCCCTTCCTATGTTTCCTGCCTGTTTTGATTGATCCACCCTTTTAGTTTGACCTGTCACTCATTACCCAGCCACCCTTGTGTATTCAGTCTTGGTCTCAGGCATCATCTTTTATTGTGTCATATCACTGTGGACAGTCGTGATAATTTAGTACACATGGCCAAACCCTACTAAGCAGCCCCCCTAAAAGATAAGTTTCACACTTTCTATGCATGCCAGATGTCCAAATAGGTTAAGCTTTAAATACTCACGATGTAATATATAAAAAAACGGACATCGCCCCAAGTAATGGGCAAACTGTTACACAGAGATAGCTGGAAAACCGCAAATGGCTTCCTCGATTTCTCTTTGCTGCTACGTAAAGCAGCTTTCAGTACTTAAACATTTGTAACTTCAGAGTTTGCCATGATTTCAGTCAGTCAAATTTGACCTGGCTCTGTCACTGCTGATTGCTGTGGGATGGACATTGTGTTCCTTCAGCTAAATTCTGCTTTCATCCCATTTCACAGCCACACTGTCCTCCTAAGCAGGTGCCAATCACAGCAGGCGAACTCGCCCAGAGCCCTGAGCGGCTGGAGCTCATTAGAACAGGCTGGCCATGTTTTGGTGTCGGCATAGCCCGTATTCATCCCAATGTGAGACATTCCTTAGGGCGGGGAGAGGTTAATCAGCAGGGCAAAAACAATGAGCTCAGGTCCTGCAGGTAGGGAGCGGAAAGAGGAGGAGGACGAAGAGGCGGGCAGATGATAGTCTGTGTCCGAGAGAGAGCGAAGGACGTGTGGTGGGTCGACTGTGAAATGAGGAAATGCATCAGGAAATGCACAAGGGCATCCAGGATAATCGCACTTTTGTGTGTGCCACAGATTTTTGTAATGGATTCTAAATCACTGCATATCAGGTGTGTTATAGACATGGAAGTGAAATGCAACATCTGTTAAAAGAGACAGGTCTCCTGTTTTAGTAAGACAGCACAGTTCTACACAGGCCTCGGATCACTTGATATGTATTTGCTACTATTCATTCCTTCATTTGAGTTGTATGATATTCTTAGGCAAGGGGAAAATACGCAACAGAAACACACTAACGTATCTACCTTTGCTGGTAGCAATCAATATGCCCTGAAATAAAATATAACCAAATTCAGAAATGAAATTGAGAGAAGTGAAAACCCAAGAAAACTGAGGAAATGTGTTCAGTTATGCCTAGTCTGCTTTTAGATATTTTTTTCTTCACTCCATTTAAAATCATTCCCTATGCCATCTATGTACGTGGGAGCAGATGTAAAATATAATGGATTGTGGATAGCTTGCACAGTTGAAAATGTTCACCACGGCCCATTTTAACCACTAATGGTGCGGGCCTAGTGTCAATTCAAGGCCAGTCCAGCTGTAAGACTCAGTGTGGTTAGCTTTTTATGAGACACTCAGTGGACAAGTCTTTGGCCCCAGCCCATGTTAGGCCTACCACATTTCCCTGGCACTGCCACACATGTGGGACAAAAATACTGACTAGAAAATATACTATGTTTCAAATAAGGCACCCAGAGACCAATCTACACATTTCTTAGATGACTTTAGGGAGGATAATTTAAAAATATATTGTAAGCTGAGGACATTAGAGATAAAACAAATGTCAGGATAATCTTGCTCACACTCCACCCTCAAGGATTATGGGAACTTGTTGATAGTGTTCATCTATACTTTCTCCACTATTCTTTGTTCATGTGCTGCCAGTGCTTCCATATTCATTAGAATATCTGGTCTTTTTCTCTTCTTAACGTTCACCAGTCTTATTCGATTGTGCCTCAGTTATCAGCCGCCACCATATGCTGCGTAGGCGGTAGCAAAGAGTCTAGACGGATCCTGTGGCAAATCTCTCGCCCCCCAAGACTGAATTCCTCTTAGTTTGCCTGCTTCAAGACATGAGTTTATTCATCCCGTTTTATGTTTGATAACCCTCCCCTCCTGGGCCCTTAATGTTTGTGTGGGTATGAAGGTGCCTGCATGTGTCTGAAAAGGCCAATGATGGAAATTCTCCTCTTTAGACATTAGGTAAAAGTGCGTATCTGTGATGTCTCCAATGCACTGCATTTGTGTTCATTTTGTTTCTTTAATCTCACCTCTTGGAAGGCTGGATGTATAAAACTCTAATGCAGTGCTTGACCTGTACAGCTCTTTTTGGTTGTTACTCTGTTGTTTAAATCTATTTGGTACACATAATCTTTTTTTGTCTGTGTTCCCCTAGCTCAGCCTCTTTATTCTTTTCACGAACAGTGCAGTATATATCTACATAATAATAGCTATACGAATAATTGTGTGACATTAATGATCAGTTTATGTAATCAGACCTGATGTTATGTGGAGATCTGATGCCTTGTGTTTGCCATTGCAGGAAATATTAGCATGCTAACACACTCAGCTGAGGAGGTGACCACGTACATCCCATAAACATTAGCATGTTATCATACGAATGCTAACATACTCACAGCTATCACTGTGAGTATGTTAGCATTCGTATGATAGCATGTAGCTAAAAGCATTGCTGTAGCACAGTCTACTTGTGCTACTAGCATGGCTGTATGTTAGCATGCTGGATGTTAGATAAGATTATTCAAATCTTTATGACCTGACCCTAAAATCTGTTGCAAATGTGACAGTCCTAATCTTTTTTTTCTTTTTTTTTTGCACTACTTTACTTTGTTTTGGAAAGGTGATAATAAGACTCCAAAAGTTTTAGATTAAAAGAATCAAAACAACAGTCATGCACACATCTCTGGCTTGTAGAGAAATTCAAATCATGTCCTGCTGGGCCTGGATACAGTTGCTTGGGAAATGGTCTGTTAGCAAATGTCAGTTATGTCGTCATAGTTTGAATTGACTCTCTTGGCCAGACAGAGAAGGAGACATCCAAACAGAGCCACTGAAGTCATTTTCCCTTCTTGCATTTATAGTATGCTTCAGAGGAATCACTTACCCATAAGTTAAATTCTGTCATTCATCCATATTTCAGTTGCTTTATAGTTTCACTTAAACCCCCGCATAAATCTTTGAATTTAACATAGGCATCATTTTACCACTAATAAATATGTATCCAATGACAATTGGATTTCTCCAACAGTTCATCCTGCATTACTGATTTTGTTACCAAATGACCACCCTGCTCTGTGGGTTACCACAGTGACCTCATTATGGTCTATCTTTATCGATTCCCTTTTTGTGGTTAATTTTCCTGAAAACCTCAATGGTGCTTTGACAACATGGGAACATGGGAATCAATAGCTAATGACTGTATTACAGAGCTATTCCTTTGACAGCTTATGTCAAAAAATGCACCAGATGGAGCATGTAAGCTTTATAAAGACTTGTGGTTGGATCCATGTTCCCATTAATTTGTCAAAATGTTGTCCTACAGCTAGTACAAGACTGATTATTATTTTATTGCAAAGAGTTAATGGGATTTTCCTCAGTGTATAAGTAATTACATGACCACCCCTTTGCTGTCTGGAGGGAGGAGCTGTTGGATCTCACCCACCATCAGCAGAGAAGTTACCAACGTGACATTGGATCTCACCTGCAGGGGCTCCATGATCTCAGCTAAAGCCAGATTTCAGATAGAGGGGACGGGTTGGCCAGACAGGCTGCTTGGACATTGGCCAATCACACAAGCTGTGAAAAGGTCCCGCGGCCTCCCTCACATTTCGCCAGCGTTACATTTGTTCAAGCTCCTCTTCACTTCCCTGCCATCTGTGGTCTTAATGAAGCTGTCAAGAAGCTGTCATTCACTCATGAGTGACTGCGCCTCACAGCACGATGGCTAACATTTAGCCAACGGGGACTCAACAAAGCCTTGAGCTGTGGCATTAATTTCTAGAATTGCTGCGTAAACGACTTTCAAGTCACCAGACTTCATAGTTTGTCAGTAACTTTTTTTTTCTTTTTTACCTTTGATGATACAAGCTGGTTGAATTAAAGACCATAGATGGGTGTTTGCTTGTACTTGTTCTTGGGAGAATAAACTATCAGGGTGTATTCACTGAATGAGAAATGACATATCACAGCATGCCATAAAGTCTTGGACCAGAGTGAGATGGTAGTCGTGAGGAACAAAAGAAAAAGTCCTACTGTTGGTGGCGGAGGAGTCATGGCAACGGCAGACCGCTGGGAAGTTAGTGAATGACAGAAGGGATTTTGATTCTTGTTCACATGGTGTCACACATGGCTACAACAGAACTGGAGGCTTTGTGGCGCTGTGTGTATCCACGCCCTCCTGTTTATTGACTGCCAATGTCCATTGTTTTACAGGCAGAGTGGTCCCTCCCTCTGTCTAAAGGTAATTCACCATGGACAATACGGAGCTTGTGGGTAGGATCTGAGTTTATTAGACCTAAATTAGCTTTTTTTCTTGTTTTTCTTCTTGAATTAAAACAACCACAGCATTGTGGTTACACTGCAATGTCAGGAAAGCTAGTATAAAATATGACATTTTTAAACAATATTCTGTGAAATGTATCACATGCCACACATGGTTAGCATGGTTAGTAAAGGTCATTGTTCATTGACGAACATGTCATAACCAGTGTTTAAGCTTAATTTCAATGTTATAAAACTCCTCTGTTCAGGTACCAAACACTAAAAACACACTAAACACTAAAAAGCAATACTTTTAGACATTGCTCTGTTTTTAGGTGAAGTGTGTACCTAATAAAGTTGCGTTTTGGTCATCTGCTGCTGTAGCCCATCTGCTTCAAGCTTTGATGTGTTGTAAGTTCAAAGATGGTCTTCCGTACACCTTGGTTGTAACGAGTGGTCATTTGAGTTACTGTTGCTTTTCTATCACCTGAAGCAGTCAGCAGCATCAACAAGGCATTGTGGCCCAGGGAATTGCCTCTCAGTGGATATTTTCTCTTTTCTGACCATTCTTTGTAAACCCTAGAGAGGTTCCTGCGTGAATTTCCCAGTCGACCAGCAGTTTGTGAAATTCTCAGACCAGGCTGTTTGGCACCAATAACCATGCCATATTCAGAGTCACTTAAATCCCTTCTCTTTCCTATTTGCTCCTCTGAACCTCAGCAGGTCATCCTCACCATGTCTACATGCCTAAAGTTGCCAGTGAGTTGCTGCCATGTGATTGGCTGATTTGATTTGTGTGTTAACAAGCTGTTGAACAAGTATACATTATGAAATGACCAGTCAGACATGATTACTTCCAGTTTAAAGTACAGGGTTAAGTTTGGCCATCCACCTCCCCCTTGGCCAGCTGGAAGGTGGGTCTAAGTCCATTTTAAAATTACATTGAATTGACATGTTTTGAGTTACAATGTAAGCAGCCAGGTCTAAAATGTTTCAACCAGTCCCATGGAAATGGACAGACCAAAGCTGGATATGTGACTGTAAAACAAAATACACTGCTGAGAACAGTGTGAGGCAGTCAGAAAAAAAGGGCAAAACCCTAAATCTCCAGAACTGCCGCAGCCGACAAGCAGCTGAGCCATGCCTGAGCCACACTGCTCAGATGGCCCGTGTAGCTGCTCTATCCTCTTAACATGGTTGCCGAAATCAAAACCAAGACATTCTAGAATGTGCATAAGTGCACTGCGCACGCCGCCAGTGTGGTCCAGCCACAGGAGCACCAGTTAATTTTGCGCATGTGGCAAGCTATGTATTGCCTCCTGTATCATGACTCTAACAGCCTGCATTGTGTGCATGTGCATGTCCTTGGAAAAAGATCCTCACCCTTAATTACTGCTCTCATTCAGTTTTATCTATCATGACCATAATTTCCCACACTAATGTCATGTCTTCAGGCACTTTTATGATTGTGAAATGATGAGGGAAAAGAAACAATGACAAATAGATTTGGATACAGAGAGTACAGTGTCTTTGAGAGGAGACTTTTAACCATGAGAAAGTGTTGCGGATGGCGCTTTTTCCACCGGACCTTGTTGGGCATGTGAGAGGTGGAGGGGTTGGAGGCTTTTTGGGAGAAGCTCGGTGCCAAATGGGGATGAGTAAGCAGTCCCATGAGCCAGAGGTTGTTCTGGGCTATGAGAAGTGTGGCCGCACTGACGTTAGCCAGCGCTCTCCTGTTATAGAGGAGAAGGGTAGTACGGAGCCAAAAAAGGCACAATGAGCCAGCCAAAGCTAGCAGCACATCTTAGCAGCTGTGGCCCATTCTCATCCGCAGGCTGCTAAGCCTGGACAGACACCCGCAACCGCAGCGCTTGGAGCGGGCCGCTGCTCAGTCCCTTTCATTTAACCAATCACTCTTTCATTTCTCCAACTCCAGCCTCTCTCTTTCACTCATACACATCTGTCTCTGTCAGTTTCTCCCTCCACCTTTGGCTCCCTTTCTATCTGTCTTTTTCCTTCACGCTTTTTTTGGCTCTCCCACTTGTCAATCTGCTAAACCGATTAAGTATTACTAAGAGGGCAAAAATGTGGAGTAATGAAATAACATAGAGAATAACACCCTGTCATGGGTGAAGATGAAACTGGTCTATTTATGAACGTAGAACAAATAAACTAGCTTTGAGGGAGCGCCTGGAATATGTCTGCCACAGGGAGGTGACAGGGGCCCAGAAAGAGGCACTCTTCTGTTCAATATAGCTGGAGGAAAATCCATTTCACTCCAATAACTGAAGTCTTTGAGAACAAAGAGCATTATGATTGGCTTTAGCTTAGCAGTGTTTCTGCCTACTGTGCCTGGAACACTAATGTTTTAAATTGTATGAATCCAGGGTAGACTTTTAGTCCCAATGCCTGGTCTTGTTGTCAGACTCTACGCTTTATAATTTTCACATTAGGAGGTCTGAGCTGCTTGAGTGCAAAAACCATCCACTGGCAACCATTAAAGAAAATATTCATCCTCAAAGCCTTTATCACTGGAAAAACAGCTCCTGGCACATTGTAACACAGTTTTACTGGAGGCTGATAAAGGAAACAATAAATAAATTATATACCTTGAACAGTAAATGTCAGGTTTTACAATTAGAATCAAAGCCCAAGGGTTCTTTCGACACAATGTAGAGCCAGTAGATACCATTTCTCCACTGTCAGAAAGCCTTCAATAAACCAGAAAGCATTGCAGCCAGATGAAATGCTGCCCTGTTACAAACACCATCATTGCTGTTTTTGCTGCCTTTCAGCAAAGCATGTTATGTTCACGGAAGCTCTTTGAAAGGTATAATAAGAATAACTGGAAATGTAGCACGAGTACTGTTGCTATAGTTACTCATAAACACTGGTTAAAGCAGTGCTAATAGAGTGTTTGAAGTGCTCTGATGTACTGGAATGCCAATTAGGACATTTTCCGAGAGTGAGCTCCTGGAGTGAAAGTCACTATCGTGTCTGTGAGATAAGTGGGGCATTCGAAGTGGCAATGCTAACCTACTAATGAAAAGGAACAATTTTGCTATGTTCACCAGCTAAGTTTAATTTCTATGTTAGCAAGCAACATTTTCACAAATACTTGCTTTTACCGATGTGCACTTTGACCTGTAAACCTGCAAAAATGCATAGAAACAAGGCAGGAAAATGTTGGAAAAAACGCGGGGATGATGCGGATGGCGTCTTTTGTCCACCAGTCATCAAAAATCTCTTTTATTAATCACAGGTCCGCTGACCATTTCACATTTGATAATTTTGTACAGTCTTCTGGTGATCGTTCTAGTATATGAACAAATCTGTACATGATGCCAGAAATCTCCAGACTTTTCATAGCCTTAGGTACTGGACAATCTGAAATTTCAAACTCTTAAGTCGGAGGATCATACAATACTAATGATTCATCTTCTGGAGACTTTGAATGTCATGTTAATCCATTCAGTAGTTAGATGGATATTTAAGTCTAAGCCATCACTGGAGCTACAATTTGTCCAAGAATACACTTACCCACACCTTCAGTAAACATCTACATGTTCACAAAGGGTAACCGAATTGTCATTTTACGAGCAATTTGCTTAAACCTACAACAGCAGACAACCAACACTAAAGCTGGTTGATGAAGTTTCATTCAGACATTAATACCTGTACGTGCAAGTAAATATAAAGAGGGCACCTTTTGGAGCTGTTTCTTGACATCCAACAGTCTATCCACCCTATGCACTACAGCCGTATCCAACCAAAACAGTCAGTGAGCACAGGTAACTTCTTTGTGACTGCAAGACTTTAGGATGCTGGACACAGTCACTGCATGCAGTGAATGTGCCAAAAAAATAGTTCAAGCATGCAGTTCCTACTTACAGCACAAACTGGTGCTTTTTCTGTTCACGTAGAGGTCAAACAAACAAGATGAATTCAGTTAACCCCCCATTCCTCCACCCTTCCTCTATCTTCAGCATGCTTTCTCCTGTCTGCATGGCATCGTCCCTGTCTGAGCTGCAGCTCAGTATGCCAGCACAGGGCTCAGGAGATAATGCTTACAGCTACAGGACACATTTATTCCAACATGGCTGGCCATGTACAGGGCCAAAAGGATCCTCATCACCTCCTGGAGCACAGCTGTCCTCTGGAGCGATGAGGACAAAGAAGGGGAACGAGCCACCGGGGCCTCAGCAGCACTGAGTGTGCGCTCACTGGCATACCGAGAGAGATCAGACCTTTTTCCACCAGCTCCTTCTTTCTCATTATACACCTCCCTCGCTCTCTCTGAGGATTCTTTTCCTCTGTTGCTTATTCCCTCTCTTTTTTCTCTCTTTCCCTTTCTCACACGCATATAGAGATCAGTCATCCATACAGATTACAACACCCAGAGGGTAGCGGATGGGTTCGTGCTTGACACTGAAAAGGGCTCTCACCATTACACTGTATTTCTGGAGCACCTTTGTCTGATCATCCTAAGAGTATCTGCTTAAAGTATTCTCCAGTGAAACCCACAGACAAGCATCTACAACACCACAGCTAACATGTGACATGACAAGTACAATGTTGAGGATTAGGCTGTAACTTTCCAGAGACAAACCTTGTTTTTGTAATTAGTTTTTTTTTTTTTTTACTTTTACTTTTGTTCTTAGTACCTTTACATTATTTTTATATAGTATAAAATACCATAACATTTGCATTTTTTGTCATCCATAATTTAACTAACCATACTGACTTCAACTTGTGTGTTGTATACTTGTTATGTTTTGCATCTACTTTTTCAACAAATTGTTAATTTGTTTTAATTCTTTATTTCTATCTCCTCCCTCTTACTGCATTTTTTTCACACAGAAAAAAATCCAATAACTCTTTTTGTTTGGAACGTATTCTTCTTCAAGCAGTAACTTGCACATGGATCTTAAATAGAGTGACAATATGTGAAGTGGTTCTGCTGGTACATCTAAAGAATCTCTCTTCAGGATATAGGTCAACATTAATTACACATCTTTACAGCCATATTTGGCAGGAGAGAAGTCTTGTTTTGGCCACCGCATTTGAAATGCCTGAACAATGTTCTCTGTTCTGTAGTTGGTGCTTCTGTATGTTTTTTTTTTTTTAACCATTTTTCAGTTTTCAGTTTTTTTCAGAAAGCACACTGCTTTTGCTGTGGTAACTTCTCAGAACTGACCCGTTGGCAGGCTTGTGCGTTCGGCATTGGTTTGAATGCATCTAATAGGCTGTTGATTTTTCATTTCAAAATAATGCTAAGCTATCATTAAATTCAATTATGCGTAGTGGAGGGTTGTTTTCAAGTGGATTTTATTTTATCCCACTTTTCTTTTGACCCAAATGTTAAAACCTCAGGCTGCCTCGGGCTCTGTAATTTAAATAGTAATTTAAAAATTGACCAGGAAAAAACAGGGATGATCTGTGGGGATAAATAATAATAAAAAAAATAATAATAAGTATCAAGCATTAGGTTTACCTCCCGTGTCTGGCATCTCCCGGGAACTCTCGCAGAGCAACAGATGGTAAACTCTAAATGACTCAGCCACGGCTCGTCCATGCATGGTCCTCTACTGCCACCTGCTGGCCATGCATAGTAGCATTTAGACACAAATATTAGAAAAGTTGCCTTGATGGACTTTATTTGCCATCATGTAAACTGCTTCATGAAAACTACAATTATTAAGCACCCCTGTACCCCAACAGTCTCAGGAAAGCCTTAATGAATCAATTCAGTTCAATAATTGTAGTTTAGACATCCATTGTGAGTGATGATAAAGAGATCTCCACACAGACTTGCACGTAATGATAACCACATGTGAGTCTTCCCACTATCCGGGCCAATTACAGACAGCAGACACTAAACAATCTATCAAAGCCGTATAGAAAAATGACCCCCCTGATACAAAAGGAAGATGAAAAATTACATGGAATGTGAAGAGGTGAGAGCAGATGGATTATGAACTATAAATGTATAACAAATGAACCAGGCAGGGGGCTCAGGACTGCCAGACCCTCTTAATCAATCACTGCCCTAACAAGACAGTGGGCAGCATGTTGTCTTTCTCCACGCTCAGAGGGAAAGGGCACAGGCAATCATACATCCACACAGAAAGAGATATCCGGGAGATAGCACTTACAAAGATACTATCTCTGTGGATTGATGTGGTTTTGTTTGGTTAAAACCTCACCATGAACCAGCCCCTTAACATGTTTTATTTTCCCAGTCTCACAACTCTCCTTTTATTATTATTTAGTAGCCACACTGTTATGGCTATAGTTATGGGAACAGTGATTGTTGTCCATCACTTCTGGAGAACTATTTGATAGACTGAATCCCAATGACTCTGTTTTTCACCTGATGCCAGCAAATTAGATGTTTTTGGTGGTCATTTGATTTTGCCTCTTAGGATGTCTCATGAAGTAAAAATGTGTTCCATTATAACCTTGCAAGACTTATTTTGTTTATCAGGTTTGGTACTGGTTTGCATGAACAACAAACAACACTGAACATCTGATAAGTGGCAATCGGACCATTTTCAAGCTTCCAATGAAAATACGTAGATTCGAAACAGAGTGGTTTTTCTTTTGTTACTTTGAATGCAACAAGGCACCTGACTGCACAGTAAGCAAACAAAAAAACAAACAAAAAAAATAACAAAAAAACAAAAAACATTTCATTTAGAAAAAGAAGAAGAAGAAGAAGAAAGACACCAACAGATGTCTAGGCTCAGCCCCAAGTAACCGCAAATCCCAGAAAGAGCCCTGTGTACACTTGACCTGAACGGGCCTGGATTAACAGACTTTCATTGTTTATTCATGTTTTCTGATAAATATTATGATTTGAACTTTAGAATTAATCCATTTTTTTTAAATAACAGTATGGACTATGGACTGATGGTACACAGAAATCCCATGAAGCTCAGTGTTCAAGTCATTAGAGCACATTACAAATATTACAGAACCACTTCCTGTAATTAGACAATGGCCTAACAGAGTAATGAATTTAGTGGGGAAAGAACAGAGCTAATATTTTACTTCACCTCCCTCTGGAACCTGAAAGAGGCTCTCCTCTTGTTCTGTGTTTACCTTCCCTCACCTCTCTCTCTCTTAATGCACCTCTCATCCTAATCCTCTTTGCTCCCGCCGAGACACTCTCCTTGCTCTATTTTACTCAATGTCCCAGTACAGACAATGTCTTTAAAGCCTGAATCCTCCCCCTGCATCTCATCACCCCCACATAGATGACCTCACTGTCCAGCCGGGACCCCCACCTGCATTTGGCACCACACAGACGGAGCTCAGGGGCCCGGGGGACTCAGGGGGTGAAGCGTCACAAGCAGGCGTGTCCAATAAACACATTGTGAGTGCAGGCTGTGCTGTCAGAGTCCAGCGAGTCACAATGAGTCCACACTGTGTATTCTGGCTGCAGTAAAGCCACAGGAGAAGGGTGTCCCATTGTCAGGGGCCTGAGACTTTGTTGAGGGCCAGAGAGACAGAGGGAGTGACACAGAGGGTGGAGGAGGAGGATGGGTGATGGGGATTTGGAGGACACTGCACCAATAAGTCTGAAAGCACGAGCCCACACAGTCAGACAGAAGCTTTTTTATATTTTAAAATTGGAAAATCACAAAAGTTAAAAAGTCAACCAGGATATTTGAACTCTCCACTGAAACCCTTGACTGGATTTTCCCTACCACACCCAGCCCCAGCTTAAAAATATCTGCTTTATTAGAGAGCGACAAAGAGAATGGAAATCGGAGGAGACAGAGGTCAAAGGGACCTCGGGGTCCAAACCCGGGACCGCCGCAGCAAGGACAGCCTTGGTGGTAAGCGCTCTACCAGTGTGAGCCACCAGGACAAGAAACACTTTGTATTTTCAGTTTGATTACAGTAGTTATATATATATATAAAAAAACATTAATGACCTTTATTTTGAAGTCCTGTCTGCTAAGATAATGGTTTTGTACATTATGCAAAATATCATCAATAGAGTTAGAAAGTGACTGTGCCCTGTGGCCTTCCTGAGACC
>JAOWBC010000002.1:1392642-1408888 GCA_028566105.1 Hypoplectrus providencianus
AAAACCTTTTTCATTTTTAAATAGACTCATTGGACGAGTTTATTTTCATAGTTTTGAACTTAAATCTGTTTTTTTTTTTTATAAAAAGCAACTAAATAACAATAATTAAATATATTATGCAATATTGTTGACAAATAAAAACAAGACTAACTGTGGTTAACAAAATACAAACTCTGCTAAAAATGTCTTTATTATCGTTGAACTAAAACGAGACCAAAACAAAATGTCATAACATTATTTAGTCTCTTTTTTATTTTGCCGTATTTCTGTTTCCTGTGTCTCACTTAGCACTCCAGTCTGTGAATGAAGATGAATGCTGCCACATCTTTCATCTTACATCTTACCACCTGCTTTTTGTTTTCAGATGATTGAGCAGGGTCATTATTAAGCCTACAGTATAGATGTGCTCATAAAATGTTGTTCACATTTCAAACGCACCAAAACGTAATTCTTCCAGAAGTCTCTAAAATGTCTTCTTTGGTGTCAAGTTATTCATACTAAATCACAGCATTTGTTTCTCTGTATTGGTTTAGCCTCAAATCTGTTTAACAAATAGAATCCACCTACAAACTGCTACAACTATTTATAAGACATAATTGTAGATGGAAATTGCCTTTACTGCATCTCAAATTAATTTTCAGGTTCCCCAGCTTCAGATGATGTATACCAGTGTGGCATATGTTGAAATGCTAGGTCCTGCTATCACTTGCATTGGGCTTTAGCATTGTTTTGAGGCATGTTGTGTTTTACCTCCTCCATGGTTACCATTTGGACAAATCAATGGCCTTTACACACTTGGCTACCATGCTCTCTCAGATCCTGCACACATTTCTAAGTGCTCAAGCACTCGTGAATGACATGCAGTCTTGTTGTCTGGAGCAATTTCAATGGACTCCTCAGTGCGGTAAATAGACAATCAATCCGACATGCCTTTAAATGTTCAGCGGAAAAAGCTTACGTGTCGTAAGTGTCCACATACTGTGGACACTTAACCATACTTTTTGGATACATGCACATTATTCAATATGCCATGTTAGATAATAAGTGATTTGTTTGAGTAATTATGATAACATGTTTGCAAGTAATTAGGAAAGTTTATTAAATTCGGAGGTTTTAAATTAAATTATTAAATATGGACAGCAGTCCTACACTGAGCTGTATGGTGAGAGGTGTGGCATGTTTACAGTCCGATGGCTGTCTTTTTGCTGTGTGGTACCAATAAACATAGTCTCATCATGCACAGCAGTGAAAACCATAATCATCTTTTGTCATTGTGATTAATAGCTTTTAATCAAGCAATCAAATGCCACACCTGCTCAGATGATTTCTTCATTGTTTAATTTATTTATTTCATTCTTCAGTCAATGCTGCCGCTTTGCTGTCAGTTATTAGAAACTCTCAAGCAACTTCTGCCATCATGGCCAGTGTTCTCTCACGTCTCCTCCTCTGCTCACTTCAGGGCTGAGCAAACACACACCATTAGGATGATCAATATTTCTCCGGAGCACTGTTCTGTGATATCATTATCTCATTTCATGCATTTTAAACAAAGAGGAGGTTGGCATTGTACATGTTTCCCTCAATGCCAAGCAAGCAAAACACAGCATACTTCCATGAGTAATAGGACACAAAAGCAAAAACTGAGACCTCACTCCACCAATAATCAAGGGAACAGTCTAATCATCAAAACAAGCCAAACAAACAAAGGGCATGACAAGCAGGCAGGCAGGTAATATGTTTGTGCTGGCATAGGAGATATCAGGTTGGAAAGTGGGATAAGATACGTATGGCTTGAGTGTAGGGGAACAACATGAAAAAAAGCATAGGGCTGGTGGGATGGACTGATGACACAACACAATAATAGGTAGGTGTGTCTGAAGTGGTAACAACCAAAGAGATGAGTGGCCTGGGAAAGGAGATCAGCATAGCAAGAAAGGTGGCAGATTGTACTATAAAGGCTCATTTTTAGCAGGTTTGGACCAAAAGCACTCATAGATTACAAACTCATAAAGTTGGATTTTTCTTAACTTTATAATTTATTGACATTGATCACAACAAAAGTCATGTATATTTACATATATTAAATGTTCACACAATCGACTTTTGTTAATTACACATCCTTCAAATTATCACATATGTGAACAGGACGTGTTGTAATTTAAAAGGCTGGTTGATCCTTATTGAACAGATTTGTGTTTTCCAGAGGAATTTGATTTTAATGACATGGCATTTCTGTAGTCACATGTTACATTTAATTTTAATCACTGCAGGCTCTCAGACGTCTACAGCTGGTATTTGAGTTTTTTGTTCTGAATTGTATCATACCAGTTTATTTCTCAGGCCATCTTTCTTTTTCATACTAAACCAGCACCTTGTTGAACTCTATGTTCAAGACACCATACAGTTACAGTGGTATATACAAATGTATTTTTGTACATCATCTGGGAGTCTTAGGATAACATCAGGATCCCTTTAATCTGCCACTGATCAGAGGCATCAGTGTCATAGAGAAGCAGCAGCAGATGGAACGGGCTAATGTCTGTGATTCTCTTTTTTTGCTCCTGTTCCATTTATTTACTCTGTTCGGTAAACAATGATTGGTGTCTGGCTGCCCTGTGTGAGGCAAATCAGCCCTCATCTAGGGAGATGAAAAGTGACATAAATAGATTTGGTCTGAAAGGTTTTCTTTCCCGTGATTAAGAGCCTCACAGGATGCAGAGAGAATCCTGATTCTAATAAATTTGCTTTCCATATGCAAACCAGCCGCAAAACAAACTCATCAATTTCACATCAGCTTTCATTTAGCTTAATGGCCAGCCATTAACAAAACCAATCGACTCCCTCCTGGTTGCCCCTCGCCGTCTTTCTTTGAGTTATCAGAGCACATGGAATCATATTCAAACACATACACACTCCAATGTGCACTCGATGACTTTACTTACCAAGCAGCTCTGTATTTCCTGCGGCACCAGATGGCAGAGATTGTTACCAGCACTTACTCTGGGGTGAGAAACATGATGAATTTATTGCATGTGTCTCAGTGTCTGGTAATATACATCTCAATGCATGTTGGAAATTTTGCAGGGAGCAGCCAAGCAAAGGAGGTCGCCATGAATAAATGCATTTTTTAATGCAATCTTAAAGACAAAACAGTGCTGCTCCTGATGGAAGTGCAGCCTGTAAGCAGCAAGAATGCTCTGTTCTGAAATTGCTCCTGTCGTCACTCCCTCTAGCTTTAAAGTGTTGGAAGAGTGAAAAGAGATGGCTGTGGATGGAGGGCTGCTGATTGTGTTATATGACAGCCATCAGTATTATTTGTTTGTTTTTTTTCCTTTTTTTTTTTTTTTTTACAGATGATTTTATTGCATTCTTGCCTTTATTGGTATATAACAGTAAGAGTGAAATATGGGGAGAGAGATGGCAAGGGTGGATTTTCCCCCCTCTGCACATCTACAGCAGAAGCCATCCTGGATGTAAGTAGTATCTTAAAACTCTGCCAACATGAATCAGAACTGGAGAGATGACACATTTCCACTCAATTTGCAAATGAGAAATGGAACTGTGCACATGATACTGAGCTTTATTACTTAATCCATACTGTAATGTGTTTTTTTTAATGTATAGTGAACAATCTAGCAACCTGTCTCCAACAAATTTTATTTACTTTAAACTTATTTGCAAAACAAAAACACTGTATATACACAATACAGCAGAAGGCAAACTGGTTTGTTAAAACTATAGACTTCACATAAATAATGGACATAGTGACCATGATGTCACCGGTTGCTTTGCAGACTGCCTGTTTGAAGCATTAAGTTCAGCCTTACATTCTCGCCCTCTTTGTTTTGGAAACTGGGGGTCGACCATATTTGGACTGGGTAGGAGGAAGAGGTGGATCCATGGGTGGACCTGACTGACAACTGAGGACACGGCACTCCACACCAATCTAAAGTACCAACCTGAGTGCACTTTGTTTCTGAAAAAAAAAAAAAAAGAAAGGAAAACTGTATTATATGAGGTAAACTTGTGTCAAGGTAATCTTCCTATATGAAAGTAATTGCATAGAGGTCCATGTTTGACTAATTTAAGATACAGTGACGGTTAAATGCTATATGGGATTTATCACTGTCCTTCACCAGCCAGGGTGCAGGTTGGGATAAAGAAACAACTGTCTGTTTTAAACAGCTTGGTTGTTAAATTTACTGCTGCTGGTAGGTTTCCTATGAAATTCATTCAATGTCACCCAAATGTACAGAAGACATTAACATTTTTTGTCCACAGGTGCAAGCAACATAAAACCCTGTCGTGAAAATAACATTTTTTTATTTTTTTTGCAAAATCTAGCTGACTGATAACCAGAAATAATGATGACGTTAACATTATGTTTTAAATGCTAATGTCAGTTATTAACTAAAGTTAGCACTTTATAGCTAGCTTGGTTAGCTAGCTACATAAGTATTTTCTATACAGGTTAGCTACCATTAATTGTGATGCTAATATATACTAAATAAAGTACAAAAAATGTATGTTACTTACAACTCATTGGTGTGTCTTTTAGTAACACAAGACATTATTTATGGAAAAAAAAAAAAAGATAAACTTTCATTAAGTTCTGAGACAAAAATGGACAAAAAAACAAACAAGTTAAGCTATTTAGATGTTCTCAGTGCTGTGGATACTGTCACAGCCCCTCCTGCTCCTCAGGCAGACACGGCCACTCCCTGAGTGGCTGCCTCTCTCCCCCTTCTTGTTTTTCAGGAGTGAAGTCAGGTGTGCTGGAGCTCAGCTGAGCCTGATCCGCAATCATGGACCAGATTTAAACCTTCCCAGCCTGCTCAGCCCTGCCAGATCGTAGACCTACCTGAGTCAGTCTTCACGCTCCTGCCCTTTAGTTGTTTGTCTGATACCAAGAGTTTTTTGACTTACCTTGTCCTTTTTCTTTACTTCAGATCTCCAAGCTCCAGCCACCTGCCTTTCACTCCTCCTGCCTTAGCCAAGCCTCGAAGATTTCTTCAAGCATCTTTGGTTCCAAGATTAATACATTTTCATTTTTTACACCCTTTTTGTGTCTGCACCTGCGTTCCTTTTGCCAGCATTGTAACAGATACTCATCGTTTTGTTACTATTTCAATGATTGCTCACTGTTGTCAGCCACCTGTCAAATAAAGGTAGCCACACCCAAATAATATGATTGTTTATCATCTTTTTTTCTTCTAAATTGGATCATTATTCAGTGACATCATATTATCGTAAAGAAGATTGTATACTTGTGATTGAGACGACAATTGTGCTGGGTTGCCTCACTGCTCAGATCCTGGTCAAGACTTGATTTTTCCTCATGTTTCCAACTCTGTATATGTCTTCTTGTTGGTGTCTGCGACACACCCCTCTCCCACAAATTAAGCAATTACTGTTCTGGCATTTTAGAGGACAACGACATAATGATTTAATTGAGACAATTATCATCACATTAAGCACTATGAAATCGTTTGTTGCAGCTCTGATACGCATTCCTCCAACTATGTATATAAATAAAATCCTGCCAAAATTTAAAATTAATTAGAATCAGCCTTAAGTCACAACACACTGTACCATTTCTAAATGCATCTAAACCGTATTTATGATGAATAGTGAATATTGGCATCATCCTTGGCTTGTGATAATATCATACGGGTCACCTTTTGACCGGACGTACAGGGTTTTCCATAGACTGCAATGTAAACCCATCTATTGCAAAATTATATGCTTTGGGTAAATCATTTATTAGCAAAGTATCAGATACAGAGGACCCTGACCTGATGTTGTTGTGAATGCAAAAACAAGGTACATTTCTACAAGGCACTATAGGACCAGTTTAATATAACACACAATTGTATATATAAGTAGGGAAAACCCTGCTCCATCTCTACATCTGTTTGGGGGTCCTTGGCCTGGAAGACTCCTCCATCAACATTCATAAATAATTGTTCGTTTTGTAAGTTATCTCCCTTGTATTTTCCTTAATGTATTCTTCACTCTCTTACAATGCCATGATTGCCTCCAGGGAGAAACCTAACATGTGTACCCTACCAGGATGTGATGTTTGACATAATCCCCATACATAGTGTTTCTGATAAATACATCTTCTTCACTGACCTCCTCTGTGTCTTCCTCACTGCCCTCCACTTCAGCTACTTGCATGGTCAGCTCATTTTCACTCCCAACTTTTCAAACACTGTCACTTTGTCACAGCCCTCACTGTGTGAAACTAACGCACACAGTTCCCTTTAGTATAATGAAACACACTGGTTTTTCTAATATAACCCATCAGCATTAATATTCTACGCCTAAAAGTAAATGACGTAATATAAATAGCACAATGATCGGCTCAAAGTGGGCGGGGGAGGGTGGGATGGTGGGGTTTGTTGGATTGATCAAACAAACTACTGACTTTTTGAGGCCAGTATTCATGCCCCATGTGAAATTAAGAGTCTAGTTAAATGCGGACATCTTTTTTTAAGCCCATCCTTGTTCTTTGTACTGCTGTGTTCAAAAGAAATTGTTAACTTTAGGCAATAAAACCACTTCAATAATATGTGCATTAATTAAGTTAGATGATGTGGCTCTGATCCCAGGTTGCTCAAATCACCACATAAATGGAGCAACCATGTGCAGGGCTGACAAAGTCAGATTCTGTGCATATTACCCTGGGAGACACTTAATAGATAGATGGGAAAGTATGAGCTACAGTTTCTCAGTTACATTCACTTAAGTAACTTATTTTGGATAAATTGTACTTGTCATATGTAACATACATTTTCCCCCTATTTGTTTGGATTTGTCAGAGAGACTTCTGTCAGATGACTCTGTTTCACCAATCCAACGTCACCCCCTGTGACGTTTGACTCCATTTGACCAATCAAATGGAGCCAGGCAGTCACTTGACCCAACACAGAAGTTACTCCAGGGGTCTGGGTCTGAGCATTTTTATATTATTTTAGTTTTTCTTTTATATGATGTTGCTTGTTGTTATTTCATAGGCAGTTCAGATGCACTCAAGATTAAAAAAATAAATAAAAAACCTATCAGTAGCTGTAGCATGCACTGCCCAAATTTTCTTCTGCGCTCAGAGACGGCCTACACATGAAACATGGAGCCTGAAAACTCAATGAAGAGAATAGTTTGGGAACATAAAGCATCTCTTTTGTTCTTTACACCCTCAGATATCTAAAGTTTTTCCTGATGTGAGGAACAATCATCCTCAGAGGCTTTGTGGAGATTCAGACAGGAGTAGGCTTGTGTTGCTAAACACACATTCAAGACATTATAGGAACTAATCTGCAGATTTTTGTCTAGAGACATAGATTATTGTGGATCATTTCAAAAGAGAATGGCAACCAGGTTTAAGTGAATACTTTTCATCACAGTATTCAAAACTGTACAAAACAGTAAGACAGAAAAATGACTGCAGTTCCTGTTGCAGACAATTATGTGAGCAAGGTCTATATCATAATATAGTATATATTTATCAAGACAACAACTAGGCTTAATTAAGGAAATCAAATAAAGGAAGGTACATCTAATCTTCTTCTTTCTTTCAGTTTCTTTCCATGTCTACTAATGTTTTAGCCTGCATATTTTGTATTTAATTATTTGTAAGTCCCTTGTACCTCGTGTTCCGTTCTTTTTTTTTTTTCTTTTTTTTTTTAACCACTGTGCAGTTCCCTCATTTCCTCCATATCTGCTCATCCATTTGCATCTGGGTATTATGTGTGTGTACTCAGGCCATCATCATCACTGCGGAGTGAAACTGACATGATCGCATTTATGATCCTCACCTAACTTCATCACATCCCGCCCACAAGAGTAACACTGCTAATGGAGTCTTCTGGCAGGCGGAGGGGAGAGAAGGGCTGCAGCTACCCATGGGGAAAAGGCTGGACGCATAAATAAAAAATAAACATATAAATAAATAAAAACAACAGTTGAAGGCGTCTGCCCACATGGAACATTACAACTCTCTGAATCTAGTGAGGCTGAATTGATTTCTAAAAAGGAAGGGTCAGAGGTGAATACCAATAGTAAACACTGCTTTTGGACAATAACTAATTGAGAACCCCAACAAGCTGTCCCCAGTAGTTTGAGCATGCTGCGATGAATACAGAGTTGCTTTGGAAAGCAGATAGATGTGGAAAACATTCATGCCATGCCACTTGTAAAATCCCACATTTGAAAGGCTCGGCAAGCTATCCTGAAACTCAAAACCTAAAAGTATGGTGGTATTTTGTAGTGAAACATGATTTATTGACCTTAGGAATTGCAATCTAGCTAAATTAAATTTGCAAGAATATGTAAAATTCTGTTTCAGCTTTTTCCATAATGACATATGGAGTATATATTGATGATTGAGAGGCGGTCTGAATACCTGCCTTTTACAAAATAGGTACATTCTCTTAACTCTCTAATATATCTATAAAAAACATAGACTTTGACATGCTTTGAATCAGTGTAATGACTTTATGTCAAGCCGTTTTTCCGAAATAATTCATTACCATTGACCTTCAAACAGCTGCTGTTACTTTTCTCTTGAACAAATAATTGGCATCATGCACAAATGTAACAAAGTTGGGATTTTGGATATTCTCCATATGTAGTCTGTTTTTGATGCTGTTCAGTTTTCAATTATTAGACATAAGTTAAAATGCCTGAAAGCAAAATGTATTTTGAAGGTCTTTATCCCAACCCCTGTAGGGTTGGGACAAAGGGCTCTCAAAATGGAAATACCACATGTTGTGAACATTTCAAAGTCTAGCCATCCCTAAAATTTTTATTCATACAATAAAGAATTGATATCTTATTACCTCCACCAAGGGAGGAGGTTATGTTTTTGGTAATGTTGGTTTGTTTGTTTGTTTGTCTGTCCGTCTGTTTGTCTGTAACCAAGTTTATGGGAAAAGTTTTGGACGGATTGACCTGCAATTTTCACCAGAGGTGCGGCTGAGCCCAAGGATGAACCCATTAAATTTTGGTGGTGATCCAGAATGCCTTCTGGATTCAGGAATCTTTTTTTGATTTGGAAGCGAAACTACAGTGTACTGATGCGATTGCATCCAATGGCCGCTGGGTGGCAGCAACGATTACTCCTAGGCAAAAAGGATTTCAATGAGTTTTATGAGGTATCATGCAAATAAGTTAATTGGAATCACAATATAAGGGGGGACACGAGCTGCATGGCGGAGGTCTGCGCTCTCCGAGTGCTTTTTTCTAGTCTTATAAATTATTCCAAGTGACCGACAAGTGTCATGAAAATTGTGTCTCTGTATACAGATACAAGTTGGCTAAACAGAGACAGTTAGACACTCACTCCTTGAGAATATTATGTTAAATGTTGCAGTCTTGACTTACAGAAGCTACGTTGTCCACTTGTCCACACACTGACCGCTGTTAGATGCAGGATGCCTGACCTGACAGCTTTCAGCTTGGCCAGATGGGCAGACAGAACAAACACAGCTCATGATAATCTCTAGTTGTCTTTTTGCCCTTGAGGCGAGTGTATGTGACAGCTGTGTGTTTGTTTGAGGTGTATTGATGGTTTGACCTCTTGACTTGATAAACTCCGTTGTACTTCATCCTCGTGGACAAACAAAGGCTTTGGTATTTGGCTTTGGCATTCTGGCAGCGCACTTCTTATTGTGCCCCTGTCGCACCACGGCGGGCGGTATTGGAGGCTAGGCAGGGGGGAGCCGCTGGGCCAGACTGCGGTGGTTAACATGCAAATGAATGGTTTAATGGGTCTGAAAAGGTCAGTGAGGTCAAACTCTGTGATAATTCAGTGTCAGATTAAAGCGCCCTCAGTTCGCGTGTGGGTGTTTGTGGGTGGCTGGTCAGCGTTGCAGCTGGACTCTTTCCTATCACTACATTGTCAAAAAGAGTACAAGGCCTCGTAGCGGCGAGCTGCATGGTGCCTTGAATCCCTACAAACACTGCCTGTCGGACATCAATCAAGAACAATGAAAGAATTGCAACTGACAGGGAAGCCAAAGATGAGGGATAGAAGACAGACAGACAGAAGACAGGGACAGGCCGTGAACGAGGAGCCAAAGAACAAATGATGATGATGGTTAGAGGCTGGCTTAATGGTGGGGGTGGGTAGGCTGTTTGGGGACAATCAATTTTGTATGATATCTTTTTTTTATTTTATTGATATGCACCCTAGGGAGGTAAATGCCATCATGGCCTGCGCTGTAGATGTCTGCTTGGTGGACGATTGATTGGTCTGGCATTTGATCCTCTGGCTCACGTTGAAGGATGGGGTGATGGAGTCATGAGAGCACCCATGGCTGCCCTCCCCTCTGTTGCCCACCCCTGTATATCTCTCCTATCCCCTTGTCGCTGCTCCTTCCATCATTTACCTGTCCCTCCTGCTGCTATATATCCCTCACTGTCTCGTTTCCCACACAAGTGCCTCTTAAAAGCCTTGGTGAGGTGTGGTTTTGTGAGCTTTAAAGGTTTTGTCCTGTTCTAAAGTGCTAAAAGCTATATGGCTGATGTTCAAAACGCCTACCCATTAAGCAGCACATCAGCCGAGTATGGTGGGGATTCTTAGTTGTGACATTTGCTGTGTAGTAAGGAAAAGTCCTGTTCCACTCAAAAATGTGATGATTTTTTTATGTTTTTCATACTTATTTTACCAGCCCATTTGCCTTGATGACAGCCTGTTTGGTTAGGTAATATGGGTGTTTTATTATATCTCTGCAAATAATTTTAATGATCTGAAAATAAACTGAAACAAGCAAAAAATGCTTTTAAACATATGCTACCAGAAGACCTGCCTTTGTCTTTTTCCTTTTGCTGTGTTTTTTTTATTTATGATGGGTTTTTTTTTATGTTTATGTAACATCATAGCAAATATTATTATGTGTTTCACCACCAGTAACACTGTGTCAGCCACTGCTACTGATGACCCCGTTACACTCACCATTCTTATGTTTGCTAGTTGCTGATATTGACCATCTGGGTCGGGCTCATACTGCTCTCCCTTTCAACCTACTCCAAGAGCAGTGTTGGGCGGGGCAGAGGCCAGATTTGCAATTTGTCAGTGAGGGAGGAAGAGTTTGTTTCTTTCTTTTTAATATTTGTCAGCCGTGTTAAAGGCTTAATCCATCTGGACTATGGCACTGCCCACTCTGCTTTAGGAAAAAGCAGTGACGTATTTCACACAGTACACTTTAATTGCTAGCACTAGCTAAGTTGTTAGCCCAGCATTAGCTTTGCTACGTTTAGTAATCACAAAACAGAATATACTGCTGTTGACGTCAGTAAGGAACCGAAAGTCGCACTAAAACATTAACAAGCTAACTGTACAAAGAGGTGGTAAATGGCCAAGCAACTCTTGTGTTCCCAGAGGTGATATTGCTCTTTTGTCATTGGAGTCAAGTAGCTTCGACAAGAGCAAGAGGTAACTGTTTCAGCCCCCCATCAAACGAAATAAGAAGAAGAAATAATATTATTAAAGTAGCATTTACTTCAACTGAGGTGGTTAAAATACACTTTGCTAGCCCCGTCTACAGCTGTACATATAACTCTATTCAAAGCCACCAGACTCTTTTGACGTAAACAGTAATTTTACCTTGCAGGAATGTACCAACCGCCATCAGTAATGTAGCAACGGCATCATCACGAAACCTACATCACATCATGTGGAAAAAAGCTTTAGAAGGGTTTGCGAAATAAGTATTCCAAGCAAAAGCTTAATGTTAAGATTTTTATACATAAGGAACACTACTGGGAAACTAGAGATAACAGAAAAGCTAAAATTAATGATAATATTCCCGCAGAAAAAATATTAATCACAGTACAGCATCTCTTACATACTTTACCAAGTGTCTGGAGGGCAACTTTAAAGTGTTGGAGCTACCATCTTTTAATTTGTAATCTATAGAGTACAAACTACTCTCCTTTTAATTCTTATTTCAGTTGAGACTATTTAACGAACTGCTGAAGAAATGTGTAACGCACATTTAACGATGCACAAGACTCACATGCAATAAAGGAACGAGAAAGACAGACACAGACAGAGAGAGAATAAATCAATTACACACTTAATATTCTACTTTAATAAGGCACTCGATTCATATGAAGTCTATGTTCTCTTAAATGGGTGATAAATGAAAAGGGTGCAGGCATTACCACATGGCACATGAGAATAAAGGACTCCGCTGTAAAAGGACAGGGAGAATATGAGAGCTGTAATTGGATATCTGTGAATTAATTTGTTCACTGAACATACTATGAATCACATCAGGTCATAAAATCCAGATGGAGCAGAGGGAGGATTGGCACAAGGTGGTGAAGGCAGATATTTAACATATCAGCATGATGTCAGCGTGTTGCTTTCACAAGTCTGCACTGCCATCTTGTGGAGAGAAGGGGCTCAATCAGTGGAAAAGCCATGAGTAGTTAACTGCAATTAATTTTGAAGTCCTTAACTTATGGTGAGATCCCTAAAGAGAGCCAAAAATCTGTCTTTTCAAATAAAAATAGCTTTTTTTTAAGGTCATTATTCAAAGCTGGATAAATATTAGAGCTCCCCATTGGGAGGAATACAAAGAAGAACTACTGTGAGAGGAACCACTTTGTGTTCATGAACCTGTGAAACCTGACCACCTCTTGAACATGACTATTGATGAAACCCCGTTTCCTACTGGGAGACTCAGAGTAGAAGAATGCAGAGTGGGAGAGAAGCCTAGAGGCACTCTTATCACTGCCACCTCCTATAACCAAATTTATGAAGACATTCCTTTGGCGTGCTCTGCATAAACGTCAGTATTATAATCCTCAATAATCCCCACCAAGAGGGTGATGGAGGATGTATGTGACAGCTAGAACTGTACCTCTCCCTGCGGATAGGAGACGTTTTCCACCCAAGAGCAGGAATGTTTCTGTATGTTTGACCAGCCATGCATCACTGTGAAGAATGTAGCTGAATCTAAAAGAGGATTCATGCTCATTAATTATGTCCCAATGTCCTGTGTGTGCAATGTCAGAGTAGCATAGATACAGAGATGTAATTGTCCTTGTTTTAGGTTCTTCAGGGTGTCGTTTTAATGAGGTATACTTGAGTGTGAAGGTCTCACTCCTTTGAATTCAATAAAGTTTGTCAGAAGTGTTTGGAAGCGTTGCCTTGTTAACTCACCCAAGGAGGTTTTGTTTTTGGTTAGATTTATCTTTTTGTTAACAGAATTACCAAAAACAACAACTCTGAAGCAGATCTTATTCATGAGGCAGAGCCACCAATCCTCTGGGAAGCCTTCACATGAGGCTGCTCAATCTTCATTAAAAACAGTGGATGCATAGGAGAAACAATATAGTTGTAACAGGGCTTTTTTTCCCCACGAACTAAGACAAACATATACTGAAGCTAATCACACCAACTTACATCCAAATGTGAATTGTCTGCTATAAACTACACCAGAGATTTTGGCCAAATTCCAGGCAAAGATATATCAGTTACACCTCCAAATAGTCCAAACATACACAATGGAGGAAGTGAAATTACTGTGTTTATGCTTTATCTCTATAATAATAATAATAATAATAATAATAATAATAATAATAATAATAATAATAATAATAATAATAATAATAATGCTGTTGTTATTGTTATAATAATAATTAAAACCAAGAAAGCTGATAAACAGAAGATTAAAAGTGATGTTTTTGTATGCAGAATGTGGGGAAACTCTCTTTATGGTACTTAAAATGAATCTATTCGTTGACACAATTGTATGACACAAAGTGTCAAAGTCTGTCATAAATTGAGGAGAGCCCTCACCGTTCTTAAGAGATTGGAAATAAATTAAATTATTTGTTTTTGCACAGTTAAGACGAAGTGTTTATTCTAATATAATTAATTTGTACTTTACTTTAGTCCGTTTAATAAAGAAAATAAGGTCATGAGGAACCATATTTATTTAGAGTACAGTTGTTTCGGTCGGACTCATTTGAGCGCTGCACGCAACATGGAGGACAGTAAAACAAACAGTAAAATGTCATGATAACAGAAATAACGGGCAGTTAAAGTCAAACCATGCCTTGATATAATGATATTAGGCAATGAAAATATTGGAATTTAGGTAAGTCGTAAAATTAACTCGCATTCCGAAATGTTGTTTATTTTAAACGTATTATATAACTGCTACATGTAATAGTATTCTGTTAGTTTGCTAGACTTACCTGTTCACTTCACCTCAGTGTTATGTCGTTATAGATTTAGGGACAACAAATTATGTTTGCAGCAAAATTTCACTTGAATCAACGTTGTGAGTAATAATCATTCTGTTCTTTTCTAAGCTGCAGACAGGTCTGGTATCTGCAAGGAAAGATGTTTTGTGTCCAGCTGTCCCCATGGCTTCAGCCCGCGATACAACTTTGCTCTGTCTCCAGGAAGAGTTTCCACAAACTCGCTTCAATTCAGAAAGCTACAAAGCTTCAACCAAACAAAGTCCAAAGCTTACTTTACCCCTTCAGTGGAGTTGAGGCTAACCTGGACAGGTAAAGATTTTTGCTTCTATATCTGAATGTTTGATTTGTTTTTAAAGGACACATGTTTTTTGTCATATCTTGCAACATATTCTTTAATAGCATGAATAGATTTTTTATATAATGGGATTACATTTTCAGGTCGGTGGACAGGACACAGTTTCAGCTGTTTCATCCAAGGTTGGAGGATATGATAAAGGCAGAAAAGCTCTTTTACTCCTCACCGTCTCATAAGATTGATTACTACACATCAGCTGAGAGGATGGACCATGTACCTGAACTGAAAGCACCAGAGGTTAGTGGGAACACTTTTAACAAGGAGGTAATGTCAGTAATAGGTAATGTTATTTTTACACTCAGTTGAATACCAAACACTGATGCAATAAAAAGCACAGGCAAACTGGCATTAGTTCTGCGTAAGATATACCTTGTACCTACAACTCATGCTGAAACACACTGTGACTTTGTCAAGATGCTGCGTTAACTGAACATATGATTGCAACTGCAGGTCATATTTTAAAGTTGCAAAGTCATACCTGATAGTAGTAGTAGTAATTATTGGCATCTGATAAATATTCAAACTATAGAAACTAATTAAAAAGAGTTTTTTTTTTTTTTTTTTTTTTTTTTTAAATATTTTTTATTTTAAGAAAAACTATTACAACCTTCTTTTCCATCACAGAGATGAGACAATGACAAGAGATATCAATAAACTGTGGCAATGTAGTTTGGTAGTTGTTGTATTGTAATTGTCATCTCATCAAAGTCGGTCCTTCTACCTTGTCTTCTCAATCACTCTTTGTCCTCCTCAAGCCTGACAATTTTGCCACTTTAATCCATAAAGTTTGTATTTTGCAGGTTGGGTGGTGAAAATTGGCTCTCAAACTGCTGGATGTGTGTGACTGCATAAATAATGACCAAAATCAGGAGGACTCGCAGTAACTTGTGTTTTTCATCGCATAATGATCAGAAATCATATGTGAAATAAAGATGGAAATAATAAGACTAAAATGACAAAAAAAAAGTATTGGTTTGGCTTAACTACATGGACTGAAATATTAAATATGTGTTAAATCTGTTGATGTCGAGGTGGACCAGGGGAAACCATTCAGAAACAAGCAATACTAATCACACTCAGGCTTAAAAATAGTTTAAAATACTAACAAGGACATTTGACACAGGAAAAAGACTGTATTCAAAAAGACCTGGCAAAAATAACACTGGTGTAAAGTTTAATGTCTAACAGTGAACTTTTTGTTGACTTCATTGATTTATCCATACATCATTCTTAACTGCTTATCCAAACCTGGGTTGTGGGGGTGGCTGAAGCCAATCCCAGCTGACACTTGGCTAGAGGCAGGGTACATCCTGGACAGGACACCAGTCCATCTTAGAGACAGAAACACAATCAATCACAATATTTTTTAGCCAAAGCCAAAGTACCCAAAGAGATCTCACTTTCTTGCTATGAGGCAAGAAGAGTGCTCACCACCACATGATTTGATTGATTGATTTTGATTGACAGATGGTTCTATTTTCCCATTCATCTCATAGAGTTTGCTATGAATATATTTGAAGAGGGCCCCACGGTGGCGCAGTGGTTAGCACTCATGCCCTACAGCAAGAGTGCTTGGTGCCGAGGGTCGCGTGTTCGAATCCCGGGCAGCCGGGCACTTCTGTATGGAGTTTGCAGGTTCTCCCCGTGGGTGCGTGGGTTTACTCCGGG
>JAOWBC010000002.1:1412478-1424808 GCA_028566105.1 Hypoplectrus providencianus
AGATAGGCACAGCCTCCCCGTGACCCGGGATTACCTGGATGAAGCGGTTCGGAAAATGAATGAATGAATGAATATATTTGAAGAACTGTCTTTAGACAATTCTTTTAATCAAATTTGTTCTTGAAAATCAAATGTGTAGCAATTCTCTGTGAAATAGTGCTAGTTCCTGCCTCTGTAAAATATTATGAGTATTTTTTTTTTTTTTTTGGTAACCTCTCATTCTTATTCAATTCCATCATGGGCAGAAATCCTTGTGGAAGGTGTGTCACTGTCAGCATGCGAGTCTAAAACTTCTTTACACTGCAGTAGTCCAGCCAAAACCCTATCAAACAATAACACAGTTTATTATTTAATGACCAAGTGTCCGTAAGGCCTTAAACCAAAAAAATATATAAACCAACTGTGGGCTTCACGACACAGGTCAGGATAGACTTGTTTTGCTTTTCTTGTTCGGCCTCATTCGACCCACAATGTGGATGCTCCATCTGTGAAAAATATAACATAATGTCTCTTTACCCTCCTGCAGCCTCATCCATTATTAAGCATGAGTTGTCACTTGATAATAAATGAGCAGATTTATAACCTTATAGACCATAGTGTTCACCGCAGGGTTCAGAATAGGACATTGTGTTGATAGGACAGCAGCGTCTCTTTGGCATACCGAGTTAGTTACCACTGTGCTTCTCTGCTCTGTCAGAGGATGATGTATTTGTAGCTTACTGGCAGCAGAAGCCTCCATCCATCTGTCTTGTGTCCGAGAGATAGATGAGCCGGAGTCGTGTCTCGTGGGACTTGGCGGTACCGCAGTGCAAAGTGGTAGCAGCCACTAGGAGCACCCCTTTGCAGTCAGAGCATGTGTGCTGGCTAAAATCGTCAATGATTAAGGAAAAACCTGAAAGAACTTCAAGCAAAACATTCCAGCTCAAAATCACAGTGATAATTGATGTACTATCAAGGGGCTCACTCAATTACCTGCAAATAGTACATGGCAATCCAATTCATACTCAACACAGTTTTTTTCGAATAAAGGAAGTTCAAGCAACTGATGTGTATCTGCAGGTCTGTTTCATCGGCAGAAGCAATGTGGGCAAGTCGTCTCTCATCAAAAGTCTTTTCTCTCTAACTCCTGAGATCGAAGTCAGAGTCTCCAAAACCCCAGTAAGTACTCTGACCTGACATATGCTTCAGTTTCAGGCTCCAGCATCTATAATGGATGTTAGATAACATTATGCGCCGTTAGATTGATGATGTTTTACTTAGAAATTGAAGTGTTAAACCTCCTTAACAGAGAAATGTAGAAAGCATTCCTAAGTCTCAAAACTGTCAAAAGTTTGTACTGAGGATCTTAACCGCTGATGGCAATAACTGTTAATTACCTGCTGCTCATGTCCAGCACTGACACAATAAGTCATTGCTTTTCATCACTATAAGTCACACACTAACCAATAATAAGCTGCTGATATTAATCATTCATGTACAGTAAAATTTGCCACTTTTCAGTCAGAGGACTAACAGATTGGATGATCTCTGACAGCCATTCTCCAGTCGCTGCCATTCTGAGTATTTGCATTCATATCTTATTTTGCAATGTTTGCTATCGGATATATAGGAAATTTGCAGTACGAGCAGAGAGAAAAATCTGTCACAGTTATGCAATCCCAGTTTTGGAAGCATCCGTAGTTCATCCTTGACCCCCAGCACCATCTCTTGACATGACACAACAAGAGATTCTGCAGCTGCATTCCAGAGACATAGAACACTGACAAAAACTGCCAATGTCTCTCCCTCTGTATACCTAAGTCAGATAGATAAGAGAGGATGTTAAAAAATGTTGACATTAACTTTTAAAAAATGGATTTGACCAATTTCGTGCCATTGTAACCTCCAGATGCTCTTTAAAATACCTTGGTTACTAATATTAGAAAATGCACATCAGTCATTAATCTGTATATGAATAAAATTAGTAAATAAGATTTTTCTTTGACATTCTGTTTTGTGTTTGTGTGCCCTTCTATTTCTGTTTTGTCCTCAGGGCCACACAAAGAAGATGAATTTCTTCAGAGTGGGCAGAGCTTTCACCATTGTCGACATGCCAGGCTATGGATACAGAGCACCCAAAGATTTTGTGGATATGGTGGAGCCATATCTCTACACACGGAAAAAGTAAGACCTGGAGGAAGCAAGTCTTGTTTAAATGTAGTCACTTAAGGCACAAGTCAATAAAAACCCTTATATTTTTTATTATTGATGATGAGAAGAGCCAAAGTAAAGCTATAATAAACCAGCTGTGTTGCAATAAATACAAATAGTTTAAGTAATTTCCCCATTACAGGAAACAGACTTATACTATGCTGCAGAGGTGAGGAGAAGATTTTTCTTGAACCCAACTCACTTGATTGTTATTGGATTTGATTTAATTCACATTCACATGTTTAATTCAAAGACCACCATGTCAGAAAGATACATTTATGGTTATCTGTGTGTGTGTTAAAGCAACACCCTAAATACATTTTGTGCATTGAATCCATGTGTTAACACTATTTATTATTGACAGTAGTTTCACATGATTTAAATAGACATTTTAGATTTTAATATTTACATAAACCAAGGTACAGGATGACAAATCATCAAGTTACAGCAAACCATTCAATAGAACCACTGTACTCAGGGCAGGTATTAAACGTCCTGTGAATCCCTATCAAAACATTTGAAACAAATCAGCATAGTTTTTGAGTTTACTGTATGCAAACCTATGTTATACTTATGATATCTTCTTTTGTTGGTGTCGTGTCTCACATGACTAGTCAATGACTTGGACTACAGTTTCCCTCTGGATTACGAAATCTGCAATTCGTCCACAAGGTGGTGCTGTTCCATGTCATTTGTAGTGTATTTGTGTGAAACATCGTCTTAAAAAATGATGATTTCTGGCCCAATCTTCCACACCTGAACATGTTAATCACCCCTTCAGTCTAGTGAGGACATTCCTCCTGGTGGATGGCAGTGTTGGTCTGCAGAAGGCTGACCTCATCGCCCTGGAGATGTGTGAGGAGACTAGATGTCCGTATGTGGTAGGACACACTATCTTTTCTTCATAAACAGTAACATCTTGTCTGTCATGTTGGAAAACATTTCCAAAGTGGGAATTCAATGTCAACCGTTATCCCAAAAAGATATTTTTTCATCCATGTAACCAGTTATGAAGTAGCAATCAGTTCTCTGGTCAGTTAATCACCAACCTCGACTTTATATTTTTACCTTGATTGTTAACATTAATTTAATTTGTGATGTATTATTTCCATGCCTCAATTGATTATAAGAAAATATCAAATACATTACATGATTTGTTTTTATTAATCACACATGCAGTGCTCTTAGTGCAGATTTGCAGAAATCCAATGTAAAAGGCTCAGGTAGTTCTTTTGCAGGAAGTCATCTTTTACTTGGCTAGTTTATTTTTCCTAAAGCCGGACTTATGTGGGATTTTTCAAGATCATTGCTGACACTAGTTTCGGAGTGGGAGATGAAAATTAATTTTTAACCAATATGGTGGCTGTTTTTTTTTTTTTTTTGAGCAGGTATGAAAAAGACCTTTATTTGTTACAACTCTGCAAATCCAGGGAGCATATTGTTAGCTTTGTCATACTTCATTATACATTATACAAATAATGTATTAATCTGTCAGCCTATAAACAACTGAGGAAATAAAGAATTAATGGTAATAAATTAGAAGCTGAAATAAAGTCATCCCTGTTTAGTGTCAGTCAGTATCTGACTATAAAAAAAATAAATAAAATGTTTAACACGGTTTTTAAAATAACAGCAAGTAAAATGTCCTGCATTGTTTTTGTATTGTGTAAAAGAATTGCATTGGCATTGAAACCATTTGTAGTATAACAATAGCAGCATGTTGTCCTGATGAAGGCCTGTGAAGACCAAAAACGTGTTGTGTTGTTGTTGTTTTTTCACTCTGTTACTTTAATTACATTTATTGAATCAGATTTAACAGTTCAAACAAGGCCAGATCAAAATTAGTATTTTGCTGACACATCAATGCAAGTTTTGTGAGTTGTTAATGGTGGTGTCCACGATGAGAATGGATAATGATATAAAGCCTTTAATTCAAACAATTAAAATAATACTAAATCATATAATAAACCTCTTGCACGACACTGCTACAGATTAATCAGTGTGTCGTTAGCAGGTCAGATTGAAAAACAGCAGACTGCTGAAGTTCCTGCTCATGGTGGAAACACTGTGTTTCAGCTATTTTGCACACATGGTTAGCATTCATGCTAACTAGCTTGACCCCTCCTTTTCACATTCAAATCATTCATCTTCCAAATCCTCATCATTATGTCCACACTGAATTAATGCTGAACGATCTCACTCAGCTATTTAAAAACTGCTGTCCCCTCTGTAATGCCACAGCTAAGGCGCTGTGATGAAGCACCCCCACTCTCCACGCACTCTGCAGTAATTATTCATGCTCTTAGGTTATTAAACACTTTGGCCATTATTAAGGCTGTGACAGTACCGCTTTTAAGAAAGATGAACTCTTGCTGCTTAAAGGCAAAGGGAAGGAACTGGAAGGGTCACTTTCAAACCCGAAACTGTTTTCAATTTACCTACACTGTAATTTAAACTGTTTGGGGGAGTAGACATTGAGAATTTGCCAGCTGTGTTCCTACTAGAAAAGGAGACTGAGTAGAGTGCAGATGTGTGCCAGGTGTGTGCACACTGCTCTGTACAGCGTAAGTGACGTAACAAGCAAAGGCTTTTCTGCAGCTGGTTGACATCACTGAATGCTCAACCAACCACTGCTGTCACGTTAGCATGTGTGAACAGTATACATCTTGGCATGCAAACTGAAGGGTAAATGTATACATTTACATTTTGGAAACACCAGCAATGTTAAATGTCAACCAAAGATTCCTTTAATGCTGATCTAACCACCAAGTTCCAAACTCACAGCAGGGAGATATTAATACTTAATGATAAAGACAGTTGTAAGATGGATGTAACAGAAAGCCAGAATAGAAATATCCATTACAACAAACAGAGACCGGATAGGTCAGCATTCTTACAGGTTTCCTATGGTGATGGAAAACCTGAAAACATTAAATCTTACTTCCCAACCCTGGAAAACCCATGGAATTCAGGTGTGTGTGGTAAAATTAAGTGTAACTAGTTACCCATGGGTAATCGTAGTAATATAACTTGATATCACATTTTCGTGATGATGTACTATTTTTTTTTCCCGTTTTCCTTTTTGCCCTTTTATGGTTGACAGTGCATTAAGAAAAAAAAAATATCTAAAGCTTGAAATAAATATAAACATTTATTTTTTCTAAACTATATCCCTGCTGCTTTTTTTTTTTTTTTTTTTTGCATGTCTTGAAATTAGGCTTCAAAATGTGTGGGCCTTGGTCTAGACTGTAGATTACTTCAGTCCTAGCACTAAGAAAACCAACATCACAAAGCTACCCTTTTCCTGTAATTTGTGGAAAAATTTATTTTTTTCTTTTGTTTGTTGGAAGCTCACCTTAGTTTAATATATTTAAGTGTGAATATGTCGTAAAGTAGTAAAGTAATGTGTGAATCTTTCTGATGTGCAGATGGTGGTGACGAAGATTGACAAATGTGCGAGCGGAGCCCTGCTGAAACACTTACTGAACCTACAGGATGTGGTTAAAACACAAACGACGAGCTGCTTCCCCCAGCCGTTCCTGGTTAGGTGAGAGGCACACTTTGTGTTCGACAAAGAATGAGGCTGATGATATGAATTTATTTATTTATTTATTTTTCAGTCAGAGCATGTTTGCTGGCTAATTATTATTTTAAAAATATGATCTGAGCCTAACAACTTAACAGCTCCCAGAGGACCTTGAATAAAATTCAATACATGAGCTGACTTTGAGAAATGTCCCAGTTCTAACTCCCCAATTATACAATACTGTGTTTGCATGTGCAGTCTGGCAACATTCAAGGCAACAAAACATAGGCAGCATTGATTAGGTAATACTTAGACCGTAGGATTAACATAAAAACAATTCATTTACATTTCCAGAATCACAAAATGCTATCAATAAATATATAAAAACAATCCAGTTTGAACTTTAATGTAGCAGGTATCATGAAAAACTAAGAATGAAGATTTTCAGTTATCACAGATTTAAAACCAAACCAGCGGCTTAAAGGTAGTATTAATAATCTCAAACGTTACAGCTTCTTGAAGCTCTAATAAGATGGATTGACATTAAAACATAAAATGTTTTGTGTATATGTATATTATTTTTCAATCATATTTTTAATAATACCATACAATTTTGATAAAATATTTGATTTAAAATCTTTAACTAGATTTGTCATGTTTTTAATCGTACCAAATTGCCAAGTTTCTGTCTGTTTCTCTCTGTTTTGCAACAGCTCCATCCAGTTCATGGGGATCTACCTCCTGAGAACTTTCATCGCTCATGTAACAGGGAAAATCAACTTAACAGAAACCACTCAAAGCTGACTTGAGAGACTTCTATTTTCTAATAAAATGTAAAACATATCTCTGTTGTAAGGTCTGATTGTACTTACACTTTATATTTACACGTTCAATTCCCCTTTCCAGAACAGATGCAAATGTCATTGCACAACTTCCTCCGCATAGTAATACTATTGCTCCAACAGTTAAAGAGGTTTCCTGAATAAAAAGTGGCATGAAATGTCAAACAACTGCTGAGGATTTATGATAAGGCCTGACTCACTTTAGGCATTCAAGCTTTAAATTCATAATAAAATTAGAAACTATAAATGAGAGAGATGAAGAGAACAGGCTGTAGTCTTCTTCAGCTCTTTGGAGCAGTTTTTTCTTTTTCTTTTATTGTTCTGGTTCTACAAGCTAAACATTTACTGTTCACTTCAATCAAAGGTCCCTAAATACAAAAAGATTATTAGGCCCTATTCAGCCACTATTCTTAAGATCAGAACAGTGCAAGAAAACAACTGAGCATTTTCTTTTAAACATTTAAACATCCCCAACCTCCTATTAGCCACCTTCCCTCTCCCGCCATCCAATAGAAGAATTTGTTTTTCTTTTTTTGTTTCAGCAAAGAAACTTTAAGCAAGATATTTTTCAGGGAGCCATTAATGCAAGTGGTTATTTCAAGAACTTGCCTCTCGCCAGCTAGACATACTGTCATACCTGTTATTCACTCACTGCAAAACAAGAAAGCGATACATTAACTAGGTTTCTGCAGGGTTCAAGTTCCAACTGGACACATATCCTTTTATAACTAACATCACAGTCTACAGCAGGTAAGTGCATACTTTTACAATACCGTTTAAGGACACTACTAATCAAGACCTAAGCAGATAAATACATATTCATACTGGACCAATAATCTGCTATCAGAGGTTACTTCATATAAAGTGATAGTGACATTTGCCACCATGGCAACAAATGCCTCCAAAAACATCAGCTTCAGTTCATTTGAGTAGGCATCCGTGTAAATCTGATAAATGGCAGAAAAAACACATAGAGTCACTGAGTGCCTTGCCATCAGAGCTGCTCATGGCGATTGTATGTGGTTGGGTTCAGTGGATCTTGAAACAACTTTTTCTAAGCTTTAGATGTCTGTATAGTTCCATTAATACATTAAGAAACCACAGAGGAAGACTACAGTTATGTATGTAATGTTAGACAAGGAAAACAATCTAATTCCACCACCAGAGAAACTAAATGTTATCATCTTGATAAATTATTATCAACTAAATGGACTGACTGACTGCATATATGCTGTAAATGCTGCTTCTAGTCATTGAACTCTTACATTCAATTTGATGGTGGGAAAAAGTAACTGAATCCTTTGGACAGCAACTCTGACGTGACCCTTTTGACCTTGATAAACTTGGAAAAACTTTTTCCTCTCAATAATTGCAAGCAATTGAGGCTCTAAGCCATCGAAGCAGCCCTGAATCATGATGCTCCCTCCATGATACCTCTCCATTGGGATGAAGTTCTCATGTTGGTAAGCGTTGCCCTTTTTATGGCTTACTTAGTGCTGCTTGTTCTTCCCAAACAATTCAACCTTACTCATTAGACTGCAAACCATTTACCCAGTCGTGTTGGAGAGTGTCAGGGTGCTCTTTGGCAAACTTCAGGCATGCAGTGATATTTTTTTTGGAACGCAGTGGATTCCTCGGTAATGTCCTGCCATGGACACCTTGTCTAACAAGTCTTTTGGGTATTGTAGAATAATAAACAGAGATGTTAACCAGCTCCATTATTGTTTCAAGTGAAGTTACTCCAGTGTTTTCTTTTTTTTTATGTCACTGAGAATGCTGCATTGTGCCTTTGGAGTCAACTTGGCTGGGCGCTCTCTCCTAGATGGAGCAACCACAGTACTAAATCATCTCCATTTGTGGAGCAGTTGTCTAACTGTGGGCTGGTGAACACCTAAAGTCTTTGAGATTAATGTAATTTCCTGATTAGATCTTTTTTTGCAAGGCATGGTTCACATCAGCTTATGCTGTGAACGCCACAGAATTTACCAGGAAGAGCTAAGGAGTGTTATGTGCCTTATTTGCAACCCAACGCAATTACACAATGGTTTTTATCTTAATGTATAATTCAAAAAATAGTTGACAAATGCCTTTTTGGCGAAGTGGAAGACTTCAATTAATATGATGTGAAAACCTGCAGAACACGATAAGTAGGAGGAATGTGTGGAAGATCAGCAAACAGGCACTCATAAACCTTTTATAACACTGGTTGTCAAGGGTTCAAGGTCACAAGCTAAAAAATGTCATTGTCTCCTCTTTGGTTTTTTCCCCAGTCATCTTGTCAGCCAGTGGGACACAAAGGTGTCTTCATTTCTTTATTTTATAGTGGGTCATGTTCATGAGGTAAGAAGTGATCAGATCAGATTAGATCATTATCTACTATCAGATCATAAGATAATGACGTGACACAAACCACACACCAGGAGCACAAAGATACTTAAGATTTACAGCAGGAACGAAGGACAAGTCAGATGGAGAGAAAAAGATAAAAGCAGATGGGAAAGATAAAGACTGATAAGACTCCCTCTGAATGGCTACCACTTTATTTCACCGATCTTTCCTCATACCCTGTACTCATTGAGACATATAGAGAGAAGAATACTCTGCACACTCTTTAAAAGTTTATGAGACAGAGCAGGAACGTGAATCACTGTGCATAATGTTTAAAGGTGAAGTTTATGTTTCAGATTCAAGTCACAGCATACAAACTGTTTCCTTTGGATGTATTACTGCATGCTTGGTATCAATGAGATATGTATGATGACATTTTTCAAATTGAAGTGCGTCAGTAGGCCCTTTCATATGAGTGAGTTTGCAGCAGAACATGTTGCAGTCAGATATTTTAGACCCTAGTCAAAAGCAGGAAGGGCAGAATGGGCCTGAATCACTTGGAGGTTAAATCCTGATTACTGTTAAATTCTGTTTGCCATCCTCAATGTTTGATGACAAGAAAAAAATGGCTGAGATGTGACAGATGCACTATTTTGAGCTCGTCATTCTTGTTTAATGTAGTATACTTTCATAGACAATGTCTCTTTGAGACTTATGCCTTACAGCAAGAGTGCTTGGTGCCGGGGATTGCAAGTTCAAATCCACTTCTGTATGGACTTAGCAGGTTCTCCCCGTGGGTGCGTGGGTTTACTCCGGGTACTCCGGTTTCCTCCCACAGTCCAAAAACCTGCACATTAGGTGAATTAGTCACTCTAAATTGACCGTAGGTGTGAATGAGTGAGTGAGTGTGGCTGTTTGTTAGTCTGCCCTGCGATAGGCTGGCCACCTGTCCTGTGACCCGGGAATACCTGGATGAAGCGGTTAAGACAATGAATGATTGAATGAATGTCTCTTTGAGAATATGGTGGTCAGGGCCTTTTGTATTTGTGATGCTTAAAAAAACAACTAGGCTAATGGATTACACTATGTCACAGCAGAGCCCCTCAAGCTGGCCAGTAAACCATCAAGCCAGTTTACCATGTGCTTTGTCCCTCACAGATGTTATTGTCTCTGTATTGTAAATTCCTTTCATTAAGGATAAAGCTGTCATTAAGGATAACGCTGTCGAGCTATATAGTGTTGATTATTGTAGACCAGTTGCCCTAACTAGTCCAAAGTACTGGAAATAAGTTATGCATACAGCTGAAAATGTTCTTTCTCTGCAATGATAATCAGTTTGGTTTTAAAAGAAATCATGCCACTGATATGTGTGTTTTTAATCTTATGGAAATAGATTTTTTTTTTCAAGAGGTATATGTTAGAGTATATTACTAGAATATTGTTTTTTCTAGAATTTTCTATCAACATATGAAGGTAAAATGGGGCAATTCTTTGTCAACTCTATTTCATGTGAGCAATGGCATACATCAATGTGTAATTCTGTCTCCGATGTTGTTTGCCAATAAGGGCACTGCCTGAGACGGCTGTGTTGTCATAGATCCTGTCATTAATTGTCTCATCATCTCATGTAAGCTGACGACATCTTAGTTTTTTTAGTCCATAAAGAAGTGCTTCACTGCAACAATTATTAAAAACATAAAACGTGCTCACACATGGCAATGATCATGACATAAAATGTATTTCTGCAAAGAGTAATGTCATGGTTGTTAGATCCAGACGTAGAGGAATGAAAAGTCTGTGCCACATTATGATTGAGCGATGGCAGATATATCAATAGACAGTGCTGTAAGTTAAACACGCAGGTTGCACAGTGCCAGTTGTTTGTGCACTGTGATTCAAAGAAAAGACGAGTTCAAAGCATAGACTGTAAAAAGCAGTGTCACAGAGGCTTTAACAAGCTTTTGGCAATATTCTGCAATATATATATATATATACACACCTCTATATATATATATATATAGACAGAGCAGAGAGGAGAGGACAGGAGAGGTGGTAAAAAATACAAATAGTTCACTAGCATGTGGCTCTTTTGCCTCCACATTTATGTCATCATGGCAACTTGGAAAATTGTTGTATCTATAAATTTTATTGTGTTCAACAACAAAAAATATCTATCAGATAAATTCAATTTATAACAGCTCTACTTTCTCATTATGTGATTAATGTCAGTATTGTAAGTCTGTGTCTAGTTTTTCATTCCATTCAGTTACAAGACTTGAAGTAGTTAATTATTTATGAAGACATATATTGCAGGTGTAACAAGAGTGTGGAAAAATAGGTGTGTGTTTGTGTAGGGGATGGCATCAGACAAATCATTTCCAGCAAAGTATTTTTATGTCTTAAAACTGAAGGACTGTGTGCTCAGTGTAAGGTCATTAATCAAACAAAAAAATATCTATTTTTCACAAAGTGATCAGCCCGACATATGCACACGGCTACAGGAAACAAACAATCTTTTTATACAGTACAGGCCAAAGGTTTGGACACAGCTTCGTATTCAGTGCTTTTCCTTTATTTTCATGACTTTTTACATCGTAGATTCTCACTGAAGGCATCAAAACTATGAATGAACACGTGGAATTATTTACGTAACAAAAAAGTGTGAAATAACTGAAAACATATCTTATATTCTAGTTTCTTTAAAGCAGCCACCCTTTGCTCTGATTACTGCTTTGTTCACTCTTGGCCTTTTCTTTATGAGCTGCAAGAGGAAGTCACCTGAAATGGTTTTTATCAGGATTAATTAGTGTAATTTTTTGCCTTATCAATGGGGTTGGGACCAGAAGTTGTTTCAAATGTTTGAATTCAGATTATGGCAAGAACCAATCAGCTAAGTAAAGAGATCATTCATTCATGTTCATTCATAATTTTGATGCCTTCAGTGAGAATCTACGATGTAAACAGTCAGAAAAATAAAGGAAAAGCATTGAATGAGAAGGTGTGTCCAAACTTTTGGCCTGTACTGTAAATGATTTTCAGCCATCCATTCAGCCGATACAATTAATAATTGAAAAAAAAAAAAAAAAGGCTGAGCCAGTTGCATTTTTTTTTTTTTTTGAGAAACCCTTGCGATAAAATATATTGGCTCGTAAAATCAAAACAGTTTGCTTGTCTAAACTTGTTAAAGATTTTATGTCAATGTCTACCGTCTATAGAGTTGCACTTCCTTGATGTTAATATTATGTGTTTGAGTCATGGGTTAAATTTCCAACCCATTTGATAGTCTAGGTAACTCTTGGTTACTTTTTGCAGGCAAAAAATAAAAGATAATAAAAATGAGGAGAAGCAGAGAGAGAAAAAAATGAGGACAAAAACACAAGATCTCCTCTGGTAAACATTTCCTGCTCACTATGGCTTCAAGCATAGACCATTTAGGCCCTAATT
>JAOWBC010000002.1:1438641-1449209 GCA_028566105.1 Hypoplectrus providencianus
GGGGTGGAGTTCAGGGGGTGGGCGTGCAAGGGAGGGGAGGGGGGGCCACAAACAGCGAACTCAATGAACCCCCCGGGGGCCTTGGCCGTGTCCGCCACCCTCCCACCTTTTCCCACTTGCATCCTTCCTCCTTGCCTTCATCTTCCTCTTCTCTGTTCTCCTCCCTGTCCCTCCTCTCGCTCTCCCTCTCTCTCTCTCTCTTTTTGGCCCTGTCACTTACAAAGCTGGACCTGAGGCCAACTGGGCCTGATCCCAGAACTGGCTTGTCACAGCTGGCCTATCAGGAGCTGCCACAGAGGTCACCTGACATAGTGATTGAGGGTGAACAGGGAAAACAAGGGGGAAAACAGCCTCATAAGAGTGGTGCCCTTTGCAGGGGCTTTCTGCTTTCTCTGTGGGCACATGTGTGTTTGTATTTACATGTGTGAGGCAGGGAAACAGTCTGTATTTGACTAAAAACTGTAAACACATCCACTGTAAGCATCAATTTCCTGGAATTTTTTCCAGAACTTTCAGCTACTTTTCATGACAGACAGTTTGCTGAGTTGTCATCATGTGACTTAAGTATGGAATTTCAGTAATGTGATGCCAAAGATGATCCTCCCCTTTACCTAGTACCACAGGACCATACTAAGGTCATGTGATCACTGAACCGTTGTTGAGTAAGAATTCTCTGTCAAAACCAAACCATCCAGCCAACATGAACATGATCATACTGTTATGCATACATTAGTTATTTGAAATAATGTAAATACTTTCCTAATATAGTTGCCAATTTAATTCCAGTCAATTTAGGTCAGCCTGGAACTTTTATTTTGTTAGGTTTTTTTTTTTTTTTTTTTTAGCAATTTTAATAAATTGACTAAATAGCATTTGTCAAAATGAATGTATGTTCTGTTAAAATAAAATGTCAAAGTTGCATAAATGTCAAACTGAAACCATTCCTACTTTTTATTTCTCCAACAGATGATCACACATCCTCAAAGTCTGGTTTGTACTTCCTCATCTCCAATGAGGGCAACCAGAACCTTTATGTGTCCCAGGCCAACCTGTGGCTCTACTTCCGTGTGCTGCCAGCCGGGCCTGAGAAGGGCCTCCGGAGGAAGGTGACGGTCAAGATCCATTACCAGGAGGCTGGGGCTGCCAGCGGTGCTGAAGGAGGACCAGGAGGCGGTGGTGGAGGAGGAGGAACAGGCCGCTGGTCCCTGGTGGAGAAGCGGGTGGATCTGAAACGCAGCGGCTGGCATACGTTCCCTCTGTCAGAGGCGGTGCGGGCTGTGTTCGGGAAAGGTAGCCGGCGGCAGGACCTGGAGGTGCACTGTGAGGGCTGTGAGACGGCTGGCGTGGCCCCGGTACTGGTGGACCCAGGCGACCCCTCCCACCGGCCCTTCCTGGTGGTGCGTGCGAGACAGGTGGACGGAAAGCACCGCATCCGCAAGCGGGGGCTCGAGTGTGACGGCACTAGCGGGGGCCTTTGCTGCCGGCAGCAGTTTTACATAGACTTCCGTCTCATTGGCTGGAACGACTGGATCATTGCACCAGCTGGTTATTATGGCAACTACTGTGAGGGCAGCTGCCCGGCCTACATGGCTGGTGTGCCTGGCTCGGCTTCATCTTTCCACACTGCAGTAGTCAACCAGTACCGCATGAGAGGGATGAGCCCCGGCTCGGTCAACTCCTGCTGCATCCCCACCAAGCTCAGTACAATGTCCATGCTCTACTTTGACGATGAATACAACATCGTCAAGAGGGATGTGCCCAACATGATCGTGGAGGAGTGTGGCTGTGCTTGACTCCACACTGACCCTTCATAATCTCTGAACAGTCAGAAAGGCCTTTTGTACAAACAGGACGTTATTGTACGGTACACATATACAATATATCTATACCTACTGTATGTGCAAGCAACACACACCCTGCTACATGCAAGTATCAGTGCTGTGTCCATGTGTGTGTTTGCACGTGTTTGTGCGAGTGTGTGTATTTATCAGACTGAGTGACGTGCTTGCTGTCCGAGTTGGTCAACTGGTCAGCGATGGGACGAGAAGGGAATGATTATCACCAAATGATACTTTGCTCTAGTTTGCCATTTCTAGTCAAAAAATAATGGCTCATCATCTCCTCTTGAATGAAGATAACAAGCGCTTAAGTGACAGGATCAGCCAATGACATTATTGGCTTCACCCCAACCCCTCTCCTACAACCCTCTTAAGTACTTTAAGCACATGACAGACTTTTGTTTTTATAAAGCACTGACAATTCATCAGCTTATACAATTCAGAACACCAGCACTTCCCTACTATGCCGACAGACACAGTCTGACTGTCCTCTCTGGTGGAATTAGACCGGCAGCGCTTAATGCCTTGCAGGATTATACCCTCCACAGAAAGTCCTCCACAGAGCTGCTGCTGCTGCTGCTGTTGTTGTCATTCCCGCTGTGGACTACAGGCCTCAACCTCAACTCCATGCCTGTCAAGAAAGCTGCAGGCCCTGCTGCCATGACAACCAGGTGAAGACAGATCTCATAAGTGCACTTCACTTGTGCACTGGGAGGGACAGAGAGATAGAAAACTGCTTCTTCCAGGCTCAGTAGAAGTGGGGAGACTCTAGCCTGGGCCCAGTGGGTCGACCACAGTGCAGTGCAGCACTTGCAGAACTGAAATGCACACCCTGAATAGCACTTGTATAAAGAAATGCCTTCCAAGGGGTACTGAGTGTCCTGTCCTATCGCTTAATAAGTGCCACATGAGCTATGCAATGTATAGTAACCTATACCCATACTCAACATGCTCTATTAGACTGAATTATCTTTCCATCTTTCTCTCTCTCCTTCTTTCTCGCTTCATTCCTCGACTCTTTATCAATACTTGAAATGTAATCTTTCGCTTCCTTTCCAAAGCGAATGATTGTTGTGACGTTTGCACTGAAAAGTTGCGGGATTAGTGAAACAAAAACTGCCATTGAAAAGTTATTTTTATAGAAGTAAATTGATTTTTTTTTTTTTTCAAATGTATTTTACCTAATTAATGGAACCAAAGAGGCCAAGATTTTAGCTATTGTACTAAGATGGCAAGGCCATTGAGTTACTGTGTACAATACTGTTTTTGATCATTTGCAATAGGCCTACCACTGTATCAGGGTACGATATATGATTTCATTTCTTAGCTCTATTTTCATTCTCTGTTTTGTACAATAAGCAACACTTCATTTTTTCATCTTTAATTCTATTTTTGTTTCAGTTTTCTATTTAATAAGAAAGTTATTTTTAGTTCCTAAGAATCATTTAGTCAAATAAATGTCATCTGTACAGTTTATGTAAAATAAAATGTTTTCTTAAATATTTTGTAACTTTAAATTCTTTTCTGCTTCATCTTGTTGAGGGTTTGTGTCTTTGGGTTGGGCCTTGGTATATTTGTGCTTTGGGCTGATATCAATAAACAAGAAGGTGAGGCTTAAACGGATGGGAACTACAACACACGCACACTTGAGTCTTCGTCCATACTGGTTGAAACATAAAACATCTCTCTCCTGCCGTCTGTCAGGACTGAGTGTCTCCTGTGAGCTGAAGCTGCAGAACAGTAATTACAACTTTGATTAACAGCTCCACTGGCAGCCACAGTTGCTGCCAGCATACCTGCCTGATTCATTTTTGGCTGCAGTAACTACGGCTGCGTGTGTGCTTGAGTGTTTGGCAATTGTGGACAAAGTAAACAACTCCTTTACTTGAATCACAATATAGATTATTTACCTTTAATATTAGACCAATATAAGTTAAAACAGTCAACTTTTTTCTTGAGATTAAGTAGTGGAATTATTTCTTAAAAAAATATATGTATTTCTTTATTCAGAAGAAGATCTCAGCATGCTTTTCAGGGTTTAACACCAGATTTTGGTAGATTAGAGTGATGATGTGAAAATGTTCATGCGTGATGTACATCACCAAGAAATATTTAAACTTGAACATTTACACAAAACATGCCATTAACCTAAAAAGATGATGATTGTTTTGTCTGCCCACTGCAAAGTACGTGATGCTTTAAGTGATAAATATAGGTCTGATGAAACATATGTTTTTAATGATAAAATTTGAATATTATTGAAATTTTGACTCAAAATCAGCTATTTCATCATTGTAAATAGAAAATACGGCAGACTAGTAGACTCATCGGCATTACGTATCATGAGGTGCATAATGTGGACAGAGTATAGTCTAGAAAAAGTTCTGGTGGTCCACCACATTGTGTTTAGGGCATAATACTGCAACTTAAATGGTTCAAAATAGCTTTGAAATATATGTCAACTATGATGGACATCATGCATGAACAAGTTAAATGATACTAGTAGTTCTTCATTTCAAAGGTGCTCTGCCATGAGTACCACCACCAGGTTCAAACTAAACTTTTCAAAAACAATGCGGCAAATAGTGAGTATAATTAATGCAATTAATAAAGGACAATTCATCCTCCAAAATGAATGCTCAAGTTCAGATACAGATACAGACACAGAAAATGTGATTACTGAGTCCGTCTGCATTTTTTTTTCCAGGTTTTTGGAAGAAAATGCCGACTTAACCTAAGGACAGAGCAGTGATGTAGTTACCACGAGCTGTTAGCTGCTAGACATAGCTAAGTCACCATAACGATGCTAATGCTTATGAATCACAGCACATAATTTATTGCTGTGGATGCCACATTAGTTCATATCCCAAAGTACAAGAACACTGACAGACTACTTCCCTGTTCAGAGAGAAAAAAATATATATTGTTTTTGTCAAAGGAGTCTGGTGGCTTTGAAGAAATAATACTTAATGGCTCCAGTTCCCCATTGGAAAAAGGTTGTCTGTTGGTTGAGTAAAGGGGTTAAAATATTTGTATTGTAGTTTACAGGACTAACAAATGTTTATCTTGTCATAAACTGGCTTAATAAGTCCCACATAGACAGCTGTACCCATTGCTCTCTTCAAGGCCACCAGACTCCTTTGACAAAAACAGTCATTTTACATTACAGCAAAAACAAGACTTGTTGGCTCACTGTTAAGTTAGTTCGTAAAATTGTGTGCCTTAATCATAAATAATGAGTCTTGCTTAGTTTCTGGGTAGATGCTCTCATCTCTGAACAAGGAGTGTGCCGGCCACTACCAGAAAAAAAAACATGAGTATATGGATCAGGATATTTTTGTAGCAACACAAGCATCCATAAACCTACCTCAGGTCATATTTGAAAAGCTGCTTGAACATACAAACTTGTACCACAATGTAAATATTTGGACTTAAATACACAAGGAACACTACTGGAATGATACAAAATCATATAAAATGTCAAAATAACATTAAATAATGGACCTGCTTAAGTTAATCTGCCTTGTAACTGTCCACCCTGGCATTAGGTAACTGGTAGCATTCCAGCAGGCCTGTGTGCAGCCACACAGTCTGTTACATCAGAGTATCTTCCCTCTGCAATGCTCGCAATGTTTCTGTTTCTCAAGGTACGTTTACAGTTGCTATAATGTCAGGAGCAATGTCAACACTTTGTGCAACAGCACAAGGCTTGCCTGATTGAGTGATTAGCCTGTGCCAACACCTACCAACAACAAGAATCCGTGTAATGTTTCTGCAAGGCTCCAGCAAAACACATCACGTGTCTCTGTAAAATATCAGCCAGATAATTGCTTTAAATGTATCTATTAGGATCTGCCAAGGAGTGCAATGAGATTTGTTTGCCTGCGGGGCAAATAGCATGTTAGGGAGGGATCCGGGTAAATAACTTTACCTGTAGCTGGATGGATCAGTCAGCAGCAGAATGTCCTGGAAGAGAAAAAACAAATCAATATTATGGTGCATGTGACTGACAAGAAGAGAAATGACCTGTCAGAAATGATCTCAAGCGACTGGGGTTGTTTTTAATCTCCTCAGTGGAGCCTGCACCTCTCCAGACAAATGACAGTCTGTGCTGAGAGCAGCGAGAGAGATGTGTAGCTGTCTTGTCATGCTTCCTAATGCATGCCAAAATCTCCACAGCTGGAATGTTAATGACGCTGAGCAGAAGCTGTAGGCCATTAAGCATGCTGCTGTTCATGGCTGCACTCAGGGCCACACACTTGCATCAATAATCACTCGTGCGTTGGTATGGATGCGTCGCTTAGCCTGCAGACCTGTATACATAATCATGTGCTCTCACATGCGCTTTTCCCCCCAAAGTCACACTCACGCATATGCACCATAAACAAGACACTAAATACAAACATGCATGCACACACACAACCTCCACAACCCTTAGTTATCAGCTTAAACAAATATTGTTCTTTTGCCCTCCCTCATCTAATACCGCCACAGGTTGAGGTCATGACAGCTGCCAAGTTGATGGGGTCAACTGGTTTATCACCGCAATAGCATTCATTCTTCTAAATCATCCCGGTCCGCATTCACTAATGAATTTATGACTATTCGTCGCCCGGGGCCAGGCATTCCTCTACTTCACCTTGCTTGGGTTTGGCTCTGTGACCTGGAGAAATGCACCACAACTGTCAGTGAGGATTTTTTCTGATCACTCACGCATCCTGAACCAATGGAATCCATTTTTCTTTCAACAGTATCTAATAGCATAAAAACATTACAACAGTAGACAGAGCACCAACACAAGAACCTGAAAAGTTGTGAACTAGAAGGTCAGGACATTAAAATAAATTGCAGAAAAACATGTTTTTGTAAAACAACACATTCCCTTCATTGGTGCAAATGGGCTGTAAACACTTACAGGCAGTATAAATTTGGTGCAAACGTATGTTCTGTCCACCAATTAAGTGCCCTTATATACCATTATGTAGTCTCTGAAATGGAAGTGGGCTGAGTTTTATTTTTTAAGTTGATTTTTTGGGTGATATGTACATTGTTCTGTTATTCTGTTTAATCCAAAAGTAGTGACACTTGCATGTCCCTTATAATATATATTTAAACATTGATGCCTCTCCATTTCATTTTAAAGTTGTTGTTTGTTTTTTTTGTAATCTCGGACTACATTTGATTTATATTGTATTGTTATTTTATCTATCACTTTCTCTTCATTACTTTCACTTTCTTAGGCTTGCTGCTGTATGTACACCCTTCACCTCAATGGACGGAGCTTCATTCAGCCGTGAGTGCGTAGTTCACTTTGTGTGTGGAAGTGGGAAGATCTATTTTGAGACAGTGCAGTAAAAAGAGAATCATTAAATTACAGAACACTAAATAACATAAAACAAAGAGAAACCAATATATGCAAGGGAACAAATGTATGACCTAAACTGCATCAGACAACGATTCACAATGACATTTGTTACTGAAGTCTTTCATGTCTAGCCTATATGTCAGCCATGATGCAATTAAGTGTAAAATGTCAATAAAACCAGAACGCATCATGTTTAATTTTCAAGTTTTTTTATTTAAAAAAATCCATGAAGATGTCAAGGTAAAACATAAACATACTGTCTTCCAAGTTTTCAGCTGAATATATTCCAAAAACAAGAAGCAAATTATTGTATTCAGTTCGTACTGTACGTTAGACAAGATCACACAATTTTAACATTATAATTTATAGTATTCAAAGGGAGATATACCCCCCCCACACACACACACACACACATACACACACACAAAAAAAGATTGCCCTTTGCTAATGAGCAAGTTCACTGAGCTAACACAACAAGATTTCTATTATCGCAGATTAAAGCTGGCCCTTTGTTTCAGTTTCTAGAGACCATGCAGAATCAGTCTTATTCTAAGGATTTATGGGGTGGGCCCCCTAAGACAGGAGGCTTATTCCTCCCCTGTTTACTTCTTCCTACAACCCAAAGTGACATTTTGACCTTTGGAGCAACGTGGACTGAGGTCCCTGCAAGCTCTCTCTCACGGGTGGATTACTGCAGGAGTAAAAAGGCTTTGCAACTTGAAAGCATATTTGTGAGCACTAATGAGCAAAAAACTTCATTAATCCAATCATTCTTAATGGCTGCGTTCAGTAAAGCTGCATTTTTTCTCTCCTTTTCTACTTTTTTTGTTTCGTTATAAAGACAGCTAGATACGAAAAAGTAAAAAGAAACTTGACGGCTTTCACCTGCAACACAACCACAATCAGTCCAGAGATAATGGTTTAGAGGGAGATTTGTTATTGACTTCTAGAAATTGGAATTACCCTCCTTACTATGTGCGATTAAGCTCTGAATACAGGGAACAAGTGAACATGTTTCACAAATCATTATTACTGGCAGTTGAAAGACACATTCACCAGACGTTTGGTTTTACAAGTGTCCAGCATTGAGAAAATACCATTAACACCACCTTAAATGCTCTTACCAGATCAGTAATTCTATTTTCTCCCTCCTGAATGTTGTAGCTGAGGGGGTGACGGGGTCAACATGCCACAGTCTATGGTGTGTGTGTATTTTTGTGAGTCCACAATGTCATAATGTCACGGTTGTTCCTCCCAGTTTAAGCAAAACAACTAAAGCCTTGTCACCACACTCGACCCGCCCGCCCTCCGCCCTGCTCCCCCCCAAACTATGTCTCCCCATCAGCCTCTAAACCTTCCCACCTTCAACCATCTTGACCCCCTGGCTCCCAAAGTACTGAAGGCACACACAGGAGCCACAAAGCCTTCATTTGTGTTGTCTACAGTGGCTTGTGCTGGCATAAAGATCACCTCCAGTCAGTAATCAGGGGAGTTGGTGGCATGGTGGGAGAAGGGTGGAAAATCACCTCCACTGTGTTTCATTTTCTCCAAAGTTATTGTAAAGACTACATTTCTGCAATTTTTTCCCAGTTTCAATCAGGACTTAAAACCACTGAGCTATCACATGGACTCAGTGATTGACACAATATTGAATTTGAAGTAAAAGAGACCAGATCCAAAAAGAACTTGAAGACAGTAAGAGAAAATTTGACTGGATTCAATATAAAGTCGATCTGGACAGAACCAGATATATTAAGACCACTCCAAGTCAACCTTGTCTCCTAAAAACAACACATTATTAATGAGGGAAACATGTTTTCTCCCATTTGAAGGTTGACAATTTTAGGCCAATGTACCCTCATAAACAAATATATTATCATCACAACAAGTCAGATACCGACCCACTTCTGGTCCTTGGCTTCTGAACATCTTGGTTTTGAATGTATTTAGGACGGTGTGTCAGTCTCTGCTACTAAAATGCCTAGCAACCTTCAAAATAAATGTCCATGTCCTCAGGAAATAGGCAATCTTAAGGCAATAAAATACCTTTTCTATAGTAGAGATGAAAGAACAGCTTAAAACAGGGCCTAAAAACAAATACTGCTGCACTTAACTGCTGGGTGCAGTAACACAAGTTAACTCACAATTGAGTTTTGGCTTCACACAGGACACAAACACTGGTCTTCTGGGTCAAAGTCTGTTTTTTTTTTTTTTTTTTGACCCATCCACCTCCCCTCCCACCAACCCTGGACAGACCTTTGCACTCTTTGAATTATATCCGTTACTCTAAGCGTCTCATATTGCTGTGGATGGGTTTACATTGGAGTTAATGGAAAGCTCGGCGCTCTCAACAGATGCTGAAGGGTGCTTTGTTCATCCGTATCACACACAGAGGTCCATGTCAAAGCGCTAGTATATGACAAGCTAGCAGTGGCACCTTGCCGTCATATGATATCTCACAAAGATGTTTGCAGAACAGTTTGTATGATACCTCATGATTTTCACAAGATATTTAACTTTGTTTAACAGCATGATCGCTGTTGTAACATTTGACAGGCTATGTTTTATTTGGTGAATGAAGGGAAAATTCGTGTTTACAGCACCTGTCTCCATATATAACTGATAGATGTAGTTAAATAGGTGACATAGGATATCACAGGTTTATCTTCACAAGTTATAATAACCTTGACTTTTACTTTGAAACACAACACTGTCATTGGTCTCTTGTCCTTGGCTTGTTTGACCAACCCCCATCACCCATTCTTCCCTCCCTGGACAGCCTACCTCTGTCTCTATACTACATTGCTTCATTGCTTCTTTCCATCCCGCCATAATTACTATGGCCACTAGAAGCTGCAACCCAACAACAAATGTCAGTAAAGTTGTATTTAGCTGCACCTCCTGGTTAACTAGTACACCGTTACCTACAAATTGCAGAAAATTAGTTTCTGCTTGTTTAACTACAAACAGTGAGTGAAAGCAGCCTTTTTTAGTGCAACTACATGGTTATTTTTAGGAAAACATGACAGTTTTTATGAACTATGTTATGTTACACGCAGGACATTAACAGCAGTTCCATGTTTAACCCATCTATATATACTGGCAAGAGGCCTTTCATTAAAACTGTGTTTGTGATATCTGAACAACAAACATGTATATAAAGATGTCTGCTTTGGACATCTAAATTGCTTGATCACTTACTATGCATTGGACTTCATGGTTTCAATTAAGATAATAAAAAAAAACAACTAAGTTTTAGTAGTTTGATTTAAAATACCACATTAGTACATAAAATAATTAAATATCATAAAAAAAAGTTAAATAGTAAAAATATTTATGGAATTAAAACCCTGTAATATTATATA
>JAOWBC010000002.1:1454149-1484330 GCA_028566105.1 Hypoplectrus providencianus
AATCTTCTCAAAATCTACCTTAAACTGATATTATTTTTCATTTTTTTTTATTAATCATATCAACATGGGAGTAGGCAAATACTTGCTTTCTGCAAATGCAGCATGTTGCAGTTGCTCATCTGCTCTTAGTTTAGGTTTAGAGGCTGCCACTCGGGCTGTGTGAATCGCGCTGCGTTCATTTCTGGTTTTCCACAAACTACAGCGTGGCCAAAGGCTCAAAAAACGGTTTGCGTCAATCGCGTGTTATAAAAATTATCGGCGATCAAGGGACGTTGCGTTAACAACGTGTTAATGCTGACACCTATCATATTCTTTAACAAATGTATATTTACATAACTTTCTCAGTCCTAGCATTAGATCACTTTTGTACTGTAATCCATTAGGTGTAGGTTCCAAAAGATGCAAATCAATGCATTCCGCTCAACTTTTGGGGTGAATCAGGGTTGAAAGAGGTGCGTGTAAAGAAGAGATTTCGGAAAGAGGCCCTCCACTCTCATCTGCCCAAATGAACTTTGAATGGCCCGAGACACTGCTCCTCGCCTGCTTGGTGTGAACGCACCATGTGGTGCTATAATCAGCACCCCCCTCAGTCCCTGTCTCCCCATGCCCCCCCACCTCTACCCCACATTATTCATGCCTTCGGACATCTTGCTGCTGTTTGCCCCCCTGGACCTGTTGACCAGCTAAATTTAGCCCACTGATGGTATTTTGGAGGGATGAGGGATTTTTTTTTTTTACATGCTGTAAAAGGGAAAGGAATTCTAGTGACTAATGTCCCGTGTGCTGTTGGGAGTTAAATGTAGAACCAGTATGTAAACAGTCTGGCTTTTGTTTCCGAGGAGCATAGTTTCTGTCCACATTCAAGTGACGTAGTCTATGTGATAGTCAACTCACTGATAGACTGGGAGTGATGCTGGCAGCGTGTGTGAATGAGCCTACACACACACTCAGGAGGAAAGACAAACACTCATGCTTCTTTGTGACAAACACAGCACAATGAAGAAAACATTTATCTCTAGTGAGTATGTGCACCTTGGGTATGTGTGTGAGCTTGACTGTTTTTGTGAGTGTGTGTGTGTATGTGTCAGAGGGGAAATTCCAGCCAGGGGGATATAAGGTGTGGCTGCGGATCATCTCTGACCACTTTAAAGCAGGGCCATCATCAGCGTTCCTGTATGACTCTCGGCCCCAGCTGCATTTCTCTCTGAGGGCTCATTATTCTGGCAGGTGCCCTATTGTCCCGTCTTTGCGGGCCTTTTCATGAGCATACCAAAAACACAACACCAAAATATGCAGGGAGGAGGAGGAGAGGGATGAAGGGAGGAGGGGAAGGGGGCTGAGTCAAAGTGAAGAAGACTCAGAAAAAGTGTGGCATCAAAAGAAGAGAACAAGCTTTGTTCTGAGGGACGGCATATCTGAGGAATTGGAGCGGTTGATGTTCGGTGGTTAGAGCAGCGGGATGTGGGGAGTGGAGCCACTATAAAGAAATCTAATTCAGAGACACTCATGTGAGGATGACTGTTTTTTGTGAATGAAAACATGGTGGGACAAACTGCAGTCGCTCATGTGGCAGAAACATCCACCAGCTGGCTGGCTCGTTTTTGTCCTAATTTCTCATTTGTGATGATTTCACCTTGTAGTGAAACAGTGGTGGATGCAGAAATGACGATGTTGTCAGGACACTGACATCTCCTGCTGTGTGACAGACTGTGTGTGTCTGTGTGAATGACCTCATGGGAAAGTCCTTTTGGTCTGGAATAAATACAACAAAGGAGCTGTTGACAGATCTTTCAATGATAGAAGAACAACTGATGCCATTCTGTTTGAATCTGGCAATGCATCTACAAGATTTATACTGTACACACAGTGTGTGTGTGGCACACATGGGATCTCATTATGTGTCAGTGCTGGTGATCCCAGTTTAGTTCATTTCACTGTTAAAAACTGAGATTTCAAGAATACAGTTGCAATATTTTGAGAAAAAAAAATGTTTGAAAAAAATGGTTTAAATTTTAAATCAAGAAAAGTTACATTTTAAAAGTAAATGGCTAAACTGGCTTTGAAAGCTCAGTGGATTGCAACTTATTAAAACAACAAACACATAAGTAATGCTATGTAAATAAGGCTGGCATTTTGAGGAAAAAGGCTGTAATGTTTTGAGAAAAAAAACTATTGAATGAAAAGAAGGTTGAAGTTTTAAGGTCAGTATATCTAGAGAGATGCACCAGTGCTATGGGAATAAAATTGTGATTTTTAGAAAAGGTCAAATTTAGAAAAAAATCTCAGATATTTCTTTCAGCTAGTGCATGCCAAAATGTTAAAGTAAATTGGCTGCTTTTGTTTTTAGGTTGAGTCTAAAGGAAATGGTTTGGAATATACAAGGATTCAAAAGTTCTGTGAAAGTATGTGAAACAATATGTTTCCCTTTCTCTCTCTCTCTCTCTCTCTCTCTCTTTCTCTCTCTCTCTGTGTGTGTGTACACCTACGTACGTAAGTGTAAAACCTTCAGGTTTAAACAGCCTCCCTGACAGTGTGAAGGAAAACAATGCCTCACTCTTCTAAACACATGCCTGGCGCCAGCTGCCAAGGCAGATAAGGAGTAGAGGTGAGGAAGAAACAAAAACGAAAAACAACAAATCCCTCCTATCTCCTAGTGATGAACAGTGACGGAGAAACGTTTACTTTTGCTTGCTATCAGATGAACAAGCTCACATAGCTTAACAGGCGCACACGGTTTGATGTATTGACATTCCTGTAGATTTAGCCGTTCTGTGACTGAGCCGCTGTACGGGGCGCAACGTGAAAAACATCAGTGCCGAAGGGACTGTGATGGTTTGGGATGTGGGGTCCTCTCTGGGCGTGTATGCATGGCTTGAGCTTGTGGATATCGCTTGGATCAAAATTAATTTTGCGGCGCCTTGGCTCAGGATCAGGGTGAGCGAATGTGCCACACACAGTCTTTGATTGTCTCTGATGGCTCAGATGATGCAGAGGAGGAGATAGGATCTGAAGTTACCCACCCTCTAAACTCTTTTTCCCCTGCACTTTTTTTTTTTTTAAATCTCAGATTACAGCGGTGGAATAGGATCCGTGCCCATGCTGTAGATATGTGGTGAGCTGAGAGTACACACAACAAAGGCATCTGTTGTACTAAGCAGTCATTGTGCGCAATTTAATGTCTCCTAAATACTTTTATTGTTGACTTTTTCAGGTGCATTCTGAACATTCCTTGTGGCAGTGCCAGGAAGCAGCGTCGGTTACTGTTAAAGAACCAAAAAGATGATTGCTCTTGTGAATATAACAAGATGAGACAAGGGCTCCAAAAGAAGTCAACTCTGACTGCCCTCCTCATGCAGCAGGGGCACTGCTGCTAGTTGCCATTTAGCTGTCATGACAGCAAATGAGAATACAAGACGTCAAGTTCGTTAAAAGGTTGTTGAAAGATATTTGTACAACATGGTCAAAGTATATTTTACCATGAAAAAAATCAATTTTGATGAATATGGGCAAGTAGGGGCCTACTCCACCTTAGGTTGATATAAGCCAATTCAATGGTTGAGGTTTCATTGGATTTTACTGTCCTTCTTACCTCTAAGGCCGCCATTTAATCTGATATAGGCTAAAAAGTTACATTTTAAGGTAAGGGCAGACATGTTTCTGGTTAAATCTTATAAAATATAATTTAAAGAATAACAAAAATGTATGTACATGCCCAAACAGAAGTCGTAAGAAGGACAACTTTAATACTGAAAGTGACTAAGTGGTTATGTAAAAGTTTAGCTATGAAGTTAAGTGGCGTTACTTTAAATTACATTTTCTACTTTTGGTTTCACACGGGACATGAACACTGGTCTCCAGTAGACAAAAGTTCTGGATTCGTTTAACACATCCTCCTTCCCAGTAGAATTGCAACTTTTGGAGCTTTAAACTAAACTCCTCAAAACCCCCTTTGCTTTCACACTCTGTAACGCCACTTTTGCCCGCAGTCAGTCACAATTATTGAGGCCACCTCCATATATGCAAATAAATATATCAGCCCATTAAATGAGCTGAAAAAAACCTGATGGATCTTTGAGAAGGTGGAGGTAAACAGTGTGATGATTACAGAATCAGTTGGTTTTGAAATTCTAACTAGTAAAAAGTTGTTGTTGATGTCTATAATTGTTACTGCCGCCGCTGATTGAATGTTCAAAGGGGCTTGCCATAGCTCATCATGTCTCCCAGACTGAAACACATCTCCCCAAACAAATCTGCTCCTTATTTCAGCTTCTAGCAAAACTGTGTGTGAAATCACTTAACAAATTGACACACTCCATGCTTGAACAAGCGCAGACATGGCCTTTAATTACACGCAACCGTAGCCAACCTCATAATGTGAAATTATGACTCATGGTGTTTTCTCCTAGTGAGCAGACAATCATAATGACGATGAAGCAGGGCCCTAAAATAGGTACCACCTCCAGGGTGTGTTTTTTTTCATTCCTGTTTTTCTTTTTTTTTTCTAGACACCGCAACAGCCACTTGTAGGCCTGCAGACTGAGGTAATGCCCTGTGAGAGATTCCTGATGCCTTACCTCATGCCTGTCTGACTGAGAAACGCCTCAGTTATCTCAGCCACTTCCTTCTCTTGACCACATGCATATCAGCTGAGGTAAGGATGGAGTGGCCTGGTCCTGGAGCAGCAGGCTGGCTACAGTGACCTGATTAGATTGGGCCTCTAGAGTCAGGTGGCACAGAGGGTAAAGTGGATCACATGTACAGTCAACATTCTATTTTAATAAGAATATGCTCATTTGGTCCTTATCTCACAGGCCAAGCATAGGATTGGATGGGGAAGCAGTGCAATCGTGTCATATCTCTCCGTGTGTTTTTGTGAGTGAAGTGCAGGATCGTTGCTTTTGGCTCATATTGCATGCCTGGGTCTAATCTCTTGGTCTGAAAACCAAAATCTCCACCTCACCACCCTGTGATTTGTTCCTCACAAGGTTAAAATAACGCAGAGTGAAACCTTTCTCTTGAGTGTTGACTCAGAAATCACGGAACCAAAACAGAGAGAAAGCCACGTACTCTGTGTTATCAGGGCCCACCTCCTTCTCTTTTTACTCTCTTTATCCTCGCTGCCTTTCATCTCCTCTCCTCGTCCCTAACATTTTCTCCTTTGCACGTCCTCCTGTGTCCTGTCCTGTCACCTCTTATCCTTGATTTCTTTCCTCCCTTCTGTGTTATGGGTGTGTTTCATCTGAACATTGCATATAGGAGCAGCAGGATTATCGACCATGAGTAATAGGGTTCTCGCCGGGACAGACCCAGATGCTTTGCATGCTTTCTCAACACCAGTGGGATCAGTGGTAACTGTAGCTCTATCTGGGCTGGCTTCATTGACAATCCTTTGCAATAACAGGGAAGGGCTGTGTTTAAGTCTAACCAAGCGGTAGTAAAGCCCTAGGGATTTAACAGAAAATCCACACAAGGGGTATCATCAACATATTAAGCAGCAGCAGTAAGTTAACACCCTCTGCCTAACAAACCACATAGTGGACCTGTACTGTTTGGAATGTGCACCAAAGAAATAATTTAAGTATGAATTGTTTATGTGAGTGGGGATACAATATTACCTGTGATGCCAACCACACGTTACTGTTTGGGACTTGTACAGTTTTAAGGGTTAAACCATGAAATTGATTTCTTAAAAAAATGATTAAAACATGTTAGGAATGTACTGTATTAAGACTCACACCAGTCAATAGAAAGAAAAACGTGCTGTCTTGATACAAAGGGTTTCTTGTACCTGAATCGACTAGAGTCAGGTGATATATTGTGCAATGGTAGAAAGTCTTAAAATTTGTTAGAGATTTGGTGATGCTGTTTATACTGTGTTAGGTATTATAGCTTGATCTTTTGATTTTCACACAATCCTGTCATTCTCACACATTTTTGTGATCTTGGAATCCAACAGCCTGCAAGTAATCTGATGTCACCCTCTTGTGTGAATCAAATACAGAGCAGTAGGAAGCAACCTGTTAACACTAAACCTGACATGCTTGTTTGACTAAAACCTAAAATGCATCCATTTTCTCAGAAACTCCTGTTGCCTCTTTATTTGGACACATCTGCACAACTGCACACACTGTAATACATGAAGGTGTACTGTAGTTATTCATTTCAGATTGATAACCCATTCATGGTTTCTATGCTTCTACAGTTTGCACATATAATGTAACCGTTGAGGGTAAGAATTGTAGTGCATTCATCCTCCTTTTGAGCATCATGGGTGCAACATCTGGACACTCATAGTGCACTGTATGTTTGTTTTTTTTGTTTTTTTATACTGCCAGTGTGTTTGCACTTCATGCACTGAAAATAGAAAATGTAATTGCAGATATAGTCAAAAGAGACACAGAATTTGTTTTAATGTTGCATCTCTTAAATTAAGTGCTGTCTCATGATTTTGGCTATGTCATCCACCCAGCGAACAGACTGCTTTATCACACCATAAACAGCTGTGGTTACTATGGCAACCCAATCATCAAGTCTTAAAGTTTCCCATTCTACCTATTAGGAAATGAGGCTTAAAACTCACTAAATAAATAATTGCTTTTTTTTGGTTGTGATGCTTGAGTGAACTATCCACATAGTGTGTTGACCCTTGACCCCATCAAGTCAGCAGATAAGCAACATGGTTAGATTGTATTCATCTTACTGAGAGTCACTCTGAGTTTACATTGTTTTTGCTTTAAATGTTTGATTACAAGACAGCTGTCAACAAAATACCTTTAACATTACACTGATTAGTCGTGTGTTGTTCGGCATATGCATGAGTCTGATCAAATTCATTTATCGACAGTTATTTATAGGTAAATATAAATTTTACATTTACAATGTGCATCATATAAGTTCATCAGTTATTTTGAAAAAAGACAGTTAGAATACATCTATGTCATCTCCATCTCCATCCCTAAATTGAGTTACTTTAAGTTCATTCAAATCAGGTTATCTCAAACAGAATGTTAAAGTGATTTCACCAATTTGATGATCGTCTCAAACACACGGTGTTACTCAGATGATCCAAAGAAGACAGCCAGTTGTAATCCTGAGACTAGACAATCTACGCTGTGTGCATATATGTATAAATCCTTGTGCGTGTGTGAATGACTAAGTCAGTGTGCAGGTGCTGCACTTCATCACTGGGAGCAGCTGGCATTAGACAATCGTCTGGCTGCACACACCCACACACACAGCGTGTGAGGTTGCAATAAGGAAACCACTCACCTACTTGAGCAAAGTGTAATCAGATAGGAAAGGGAGGGCTTTGAAACAATTAAAATAAATGCTGACAACACACAGACAGCCATTTCAAAAATCATGCCGGCGGTCGGCTCAAACAAGCGTCTCACTTGTGCCCGGGTGGGAAGCTGCCCTTATAAGGATATACGATGAAACACACACAGGGCTGACACATGCCTGGCACAAGACACAGGTGTGTCCTGTTTGGCATAAATCGGATGTTCAGAACCCAGACAGCTGTGGATTAATCACAGCCGCAGGACATTCTGGTAATAGCTTCATCAATGGTTTTTCATTGCACTGTCTGACATCGTCTCCCACTCACTGTAAAAAGCCACGAATGTATTTTTCCATGACTGGTGGAAACTTTGAGTGGTCAGAAATGAGACATTTGTTCTCATTGTGGTCAAGTATTCTTAAATTGCTTATCAGGCATGAATAAGTTTCCTCACCTTAGAGATGAATGATGAAGAATTGAGAGTCATGAGGTCAGAGATCAATCCTTTACCGGACAACCAGGATTCAAGTCCCCATGTCAGCCCACCATGGGCCACTACACTATCCCAAGGTTAGAGCAGCAATCCCTTCCATATCCTGGGGGTTGTTGGGTAGTTTTCTGGATACTTGAACCTGTAGGAGGCCAGGATAGAAAAAAATGTTCAATTTTGAATAAGAAAAAAATATATATATTTTAGATTTTTTATTTTTCTCTTCTTAAATGAAGTATAAATTGTGAAAAGTGCCACAACATTAACATGAACAAGACGTAGTTGTGAGATAGGTAGAACCCAAGAGTGCTATTTCAGATTTATAGTAGGGGGGCAAACAAAACAAAGTCTGTACACTGAAAAAGGCTCCTGATTGTTTATCTATAAATGAATCGCTCCAATTGGCTGCATTTATCATCAGTACTGATTGGACACTGGGTACAGCTTCCCATTCATACAGTCCACCGAGCAATCTTTATGTTAAAAGTAATTGGAAGCTGTGGGTGAAGAGCTAAAGGGGAACTGTTATAGAATGTGCTTATTGCTTTAAACTAAATCTTATTCAGACTTAATGTAAAAAAAAATATTGAATTATTTATAAAAAGGAATACATAACATGTACACAAGTTGACACACAATTATGTGTGGGGCTGGTATTTATCCAATGTTTAGTCTTATCTTCAACTCCACCAAATACTTTAATAATAAAAATAATAATTAATTTGGGGACACATTTGGGCCATATGGCAAAACATTTACATACAGTCACAATACACACTCTCCATTTACCCTGTTTTGGTGTCTACCAACCACAATGAAAAAAAGTGTCTTATCAGTTTAATGCTCCAATTTCTTAACCAGCAATTTGCTAACTTCGTGTGAAAGTAATTTGGAGCTGTTCTAGCAGTGATGTGTACCAGATCCCCTTTAAAATATTGCAAAATAACATTGATTTACAATATTTGAATAGGTAAGGATCCAGGATGCAATGATTGATGCCTACTGACATATGTATAGCACCAGCATCACCACTCCTTCATTAAAAGAGATTAGATAGGCTGCTCTCACTAATGGTTTGTATGATTGAAAATGGAAATGGAAATGGAAATTATGCACTGAAATGCGTAGCTCTCTCGCAATATTTCGGTCAGTGATGAGTCAGGTAAAACCACATAGGTTACACGGGTGGAAGGGGTAATAGATGGGCCATCCAGTAACCTGACAACCAGGAGACTCATCTTATGTCCTGTATCTGAAAGTAGAGTTTTTAAGTCTTCACCTGTTCTTGTTTCATAACCTTAAGGAAGTAGTTGAAGGGGCCAAGCTTAACCATTTTAAAGCATCAACAACATTTAAACTGTAATGTGTAAAACATTAACTGTGACTTCATCATATAAATCACACAGCAAACCTTATGTAGAAATTCACTCAAACCTTTTCATTGTAGAAGAAGCAACTTCAATCAAGGCTCAATCTTGTAATATCTTGTATAATAGTTGGCCCAGATAGTTTTAATCCTGCTAACAAACAAACTGAGCTGAAAATAATGTCTTTATAATATATAATCTTCAAATTCACCAAAACTTTGAAAAACAACATTTAACATAAAATATAAGACAAAATGTACTGTCAGTTGAAAAACAGCTCCATGATTGTCTCCAAATAGAAAAGAAAGTGAAAGGGGATCTCCTTTGTGAAATCTGATAATGATCTGCTGTCCAACAGTACATGATGAAAAGCATAAGCCCTCCATACTCTTCTATTTCTAATATTCACACAGACTTCTATTGATACAGTATGCATGTCATTCACTTGTGTCATTCTATTTCCTTGGAATAATTACAACCAGGCCAGCTTTTGTTGAGCGGACCATTCAAAAGAAGGCTGGTTTAACTGAGCAGCGCCTTGTTTCTGTGTTTATATGCAGTTGGAATGTATGTTCGCAGCAGGGCATGTTTGTGCCTCTGCAGCGCCGTGCACTAAACAGCCAGTCGCTTTTGAAGGATAGCATTATATTTCCTCAGGAGCTGTGTTTTTGTAGCCTTGCCTGTATTAGCCCAAGAGGTCAGCAATCAGCCCTAAGCCGGTGTGTACCAGCCACCTGAAGATTATCTTGACATTCTTGTTGCTGCATGGGGAAGACAGGCCTCCCACCTGATTCACGCTACTCAACACAGATGTAGCAACCAGGTAGGGGAGGAGGCGAAGAATGGAAGGAGGGAGGAGGGATGGTAGGAGGCATGAAAGGGACAGAGAGGTGGAGGGTGGCGGAGCGCAGGAGCTAGCTGCAACATGTCGTGGCACGTCCATCATGGGTACATTACAGACAACCTCTGACATTTAGAGGTGGAGGGCCCCTGTTCAGCCTGCTAATCCGCTGGTATGAGTGACTTTGTCAGTCAAGGGGCAAGCATAGGCAGACTGTACGGCGCATTATCAGTAAGGGGCTTATACAAACCCGTGGTGGTGGGAATGGGAATGTCGTCGTGAGGTTAACAATGACCCCCTTCCATTCTCTGATCCCCTTCCAGCTTGTTTTAATGTGTGTTTTTAAAACTTCCTGTAAGTCACTCTCTAAAGCCAGGCACTTAACAGACCTTTTAGATAAGGTTGTCAAGGTCTTCTGCTCAGAAAAGCTCACTGCCACATCTTGTAAAAATCTAGCAGAGAGGGTAACATGTCCTGACATCCATGGCTTTAAAGGAGCTGGTGGAGAATGTAGTGAATGCCAAGTTTGCGTTGTGTCCTTAAAGAGAGTGTGCTTTAGGTTTCTGGGCCAGAAGCTTCCACAGAGTGTCTGGGCTTAAGATTGCCAAGCACGATGTCTCGGCTCAGATCCCATTGTCCATTCACACTGGCATGTGAGACTGGATGTTATATATAATGCTAAACTATAATGCCTGAAATCAGTCCTTTTCACACTGGTCTGCTGGTTTCAGACCTGTGAAATGTTGCATAGATCTCTGTCAGTAGCAATTTATTCCCTGGACTGAAAGACCTTTAATTATGTCTATTGACAAATCTGTCATTATATATAATTTCTGATGTTGAACTGTGATCCATCTGTCAAACTATTAATCATCTCTTAACAGTTATCACCTTCAGCAGTCACTTTGCAGTTAAGATTTTTGACTCTGATAATAAGTAAAATTGATTCTCCGTTCATGGTGAAGCTGAGAAAGACCTGAAGATGAAAATGTCAAGCACAAGAAATAAGATCATACTGGCAAATCCATGTGACCTGAGCAAGTCTGGCTGCCACAGAGGAATAGAAACAATTAAAAGTGTCTGCTGTAATCTGTGGTGTGGCTGGCCTCATTAGAAAGCCAGCCGGTGAAAGGCAGCAGGACAGGGACAGGTTGGAATGAGGCTAGTCTGCTCTTGCTGCAAAAAAAAAAAAAAAAAATGCTCAAGCCACTGAACATTACACCTTGTATAAATATTCTAAATTCTTCATGAAATGTGAATGTGGCTAAATGAAATTAATATTTTACCTCCAGGGATAATGCATATTTGACATTAATCAATAAATTTCTACAACGAGCTACAGTTACAGACCACCATGTCCAGTCATCCAGTCAACAGTCTCACCAAACTCACACGACATTAAGCAGTACTGATAGAAAATAAATCAAGATTTGGCTGGCTGTGTTAGGAACACATTTTGGTGTAGGTACTATTTACACCTGTAATTTGAGGAAGTACATGACCCAGCTGCCATGATTGTCCAGCTCCTAAACTGACCAAGCACTGCCTCAGCTTGTGTGCATCACACTGAGCTACATCACATTTTTCGTTACTCTGATCTGATGTAGGTCTGAAAATTTTTTGTATGTGGCCACTGAAAATTCCCCTTGAAAATCTAAGATAAACTGAGAGATTTCAGACGAATAAACAGTTGCACATTTTTGTTGCTTTTCAGCTCTGCAGTTAATTGCAGCTGACGGAAACCATTTGAAAAAAAAAAAAAACATATCATGTTAATCACATTGGAAAAGCAATTCCTCGAACATCATTAGGTGCAATATAACAGAGATAAAAAGTTATTTTAAATATCTCACCAGAAATATATATGTATGGCATCTCTAAATGCACCTCTGTGGCCTGTCCAGCTATAGTCTCTGTGAGGCAATAACTGTTAATACAAGTTGGATTTAGAGCTGTGATACAGTTAGCATGGCTTGCAGATGTCAGTTGACTTAGCTTGCCAGAATGTGTCAAAATGGCTAAAATCAAATTAGCACAACTCTTCCCTATAATAACCCAAACCCACAGAGATTAATCTGTTAGCATCCTGATTTAATTTCTCAACTATTTCAGAAAAAAAGGTCTGGCATTAAAAGTTAATGAGTAGTGGCTGAAAGACAGGCCTTTAGGAGTTGTTACAGACTAAAACAAAGGCAAAGACGACCAACACAGCTTTAGGAAAGTTAGGAAACACACATGAGGATAATCCTCACAGATCATCTTATCTATTATCTTAAACATTTACACACTACAAAAATTAAAAATAAAGTCACATTATACACAGAATATTGTGAGGAAGTAGAGAGGGCAACGCAGCACCTCGAGGTCTCTCGGCCCAGATGAGTCTGTGCCCCAGATTATATGGGCCCTAATTTATCCAATCTTAAACATCCCAAACTGCTCAATCATATAGTCCAAGGTTCCAGACCAGATTTCATGAGGGCTATATTGGGCCGAAAACAAACATAAACCCTGATGTTCTTATTAATCTATATATGGTTATCTTAATTCTGCCTTGGTTTTTATTCGACTTGTCTACATGTCCCCTTAATGCTTTGTCCTGTCTCTAACTCAACTACTGTTGACCTTGTCATGAAATCATTTGCACTTCAGTAATTTTACCTCAGCTAACAGTGCTTCAGTCAAAAACAGCAATCATAGGCTTTGTTATGTAATATACCCGTTCCTCAAATGTGAGTTGAGCGTACGGGCTCTTTCTGCTGCAGGACACTAGAAAGTTTCCTGGCAGTGTGTGTATGTGTGTGTGTGTGTTTGTGTGTGGTCATCTGGACATAAAGAACAGCTCTATTGTCTCCATTCAAAGGTGAGGGGGACGGGGACCTGAAAAGCACCTCTCATCCAAACCCTTCCTTCTAATGGCTACACTTGACATGCAGGGGACAATTCCCTAGGCAAAGAGTGAAAAGGTGCTGGCCAGCTGAGCGGGACACTCAGCAAAAAGGAAGGAGAGACAGAGAGAGAGGCCGGAGAGAGGAAGGATGAAAGTGAAAGGGGAAGAGAGGGATATATAGAGAAGGTGGAGGTGGGGGTGTGATTAAAACTTAGGCATTTATAATTATCTGGATGGGATTATTGTTGTTGTTGTTTCATGGCATTTCTGCAAATAAATTTACCTTCTGTTCACAGGTGAAAGATAAAGAAAGTAAGTTCAAGGGGTGTGTTTGTTTAAAAGTGGGAATTGGAGAGGTGAGTGGGGCCATTAGGAGGGCCTGGGATCTTTAAAAGCATATCCTCTAAAGCCCAGGGCATGCTATGAGAGGAATACCAAGCTCTGGGAACAATGAGGAGAGGGCCAAGTCACCCCTGCCCACCAGCCTTTCACCGCACTGGCCACTCAAAGGGCAACTACCAACACTGCACTGCAAGCAACTGCTTGCTGTCTCTCTGTCCTCCTCACTCTCCGACTGTTCCTCAGTTAAAGCTCATATATGCAACTTTTGTCCCATCAAGGAAATCTATGCTCTCTCTATATATCCTTTAAATACTCTGAATAAATCGACTCGGTTGGTTACTTCTGGCACCAAAATGCAGGGATTTAACAATTCATTGTCTGAAAGTTTTACAGCAAAAACTAATCATAAGGCCAAAAAAGCACCTTCATTGGATGTTGTGCAATTAAACATCTGCCCCATTTGCCCCATTTGATATGAACAACCCCTTCACTGGCACCAGCTACTGTCATAATTCCAGCCTTGCAGCGCTCTCCATCCCAACTGATGGCAACTGATAGCCTGCACCCTTTGGCTTTCCTTTTGGGCACATCAGAAACAGTTTACTGTGAACAAAGAAGTTAAAAAGCCGCCATCCATCTAACTAACAGAAACTGACAAGCTATCACCGAAACCAATTTTTTAAACAGTTTTTGGGCCATTTTCGACTTTTATCAATAATATAGCGTGAAAGGGGGAAAAAGAGGGGAAAGCAAGCAGGAAAACAGAGCAGGATCCGAACCCGTCCGCCGCTTGTGAGGACAAAGCCTCTGTGGTACACGCTCTACCAGGCATGAACACCGGTCTTTTAGCAGGAGATCACTACACTACACTAGCTATTGACGAAGCTATTTCATGAGGTATACACTGGTCTTCTGGTTCAAAGTCCAGTGAAGGTGTTTAACAAAGTCCATTTGTTAAACACCTTCACTACCTGTTCTGCCACCCTGGACTTTATGCTCTGTAAACTCTTTACATCTTAGATTCTCTCTTAATTACTACAGCCACTAGATGGCGCTACCAGAGCCGTGCACAAATCACGCATGTGGTTTGGTGGAAGGTAGTCCTGTTTTCGGCTACAAACCTTTGACATCATGGTTAACAACATAAACTGGCTGCAGGCCACATGTTTAACAACCGCAGACGAAGCTACAGCAAGCTAGTAAAGAGTGTCATTCAGTATCCAGAGAACCAGGTATTGATGGTGAAATAGAAACAAAAAGTATGTATTATGTATTAAGTTTTAGTAAGAATGGATGTTTTATTTTCTCAAATATAGCAGTAAAGCAATGGCCTTTTTACTTATAATATTTTGAACTTCTTCTTCTTCTCTTTCCAACATCTCCTTATCCTTTCCCTTAATTCTAAACCAAAGGCACTATCCCTTTAAATTTCACCCAGCCCATGCTGCTGGGAATGATAAGAGACACCGCAGACGAGCTCTGTGCACTGCTTACCAGTACAAAGGGCTCATATTTACATACAACCCTCTTTATCTCAGCTATGGGCTTGTTTTTTTTGATTTGCGGTTTACTCCTCAAAGCCTCCGTCGAGATCCAAGGCTTGTACAGCTTGTACTTAATGAGTGTAATTTCCAACATTAAAAGCTTATGGGTTGCCACTGCAATAATAAAAAGCGTGCTTTGTCAGTCAAGCCTTTTGATCTTGACACTTTTAAAAACCAGTCCCCTAGGATGCTGACAATGAAGCCAATTGACAGGGTTGTTTGTAGGCCACGGAGAAAAGAAGATTATTGCTCTTTGTAGACACGACCCCATTCGTCTTTTCGAGAGGTTTGAGCTGTCTTAGAGGAATTTAGGGATGTAAAGTTCTACCCATGTTTTAGATGAAAAAGAACACACTTTTAAGAGGGAGTTAAGCCACACAAAACAATGTGGTTTCTTTATTCTGACAGTAAAACGAGGGGTTCTTTGCAGAAGAATAAAAAAAAAAATGCATTTCAAAGACACAAATGAAAATAATAAAAAAAACTTAATGCATTTGAACTACATTTTCTAGATTTATGAGTTTAATGAGAATGAGTATGTGATTTTTTATAAACATGGACAGTCAACACATCTCCTAAGGCACTGCACGTTTTTGAACCCAGCTACATGGAATTTCTGGACTCGGCAGCTGTCATTTTGCTCATTGACATTATGCATGCTTGATATTTGCCATGCTGTTTTTTCCCCTCTCCACGGGGGTAATTTGGGGCACAATAAAGCACTCTAGTGGGTAACAGAGCTCTCTTTGTGGTACGGGCCCCTGGGGGCCGCTAATCTCTGCCAAGGAAAACAATGGCTTGCTGCTGCACCAGGGCCCGCTCCTGTCAGTGATGCATCAGGTTCAAACGCATGCATACACACACATACACAGCTGACGTGGCTGCCGCCCATCCCTGTCCTGACAACCACAAGAAGTGAGCACCTGGCTCAAAAGAAACAGCAACAGATATGACAATGTTTCTACCCTAACTACCTAATTCCATATACAAACATGGGGTGTTTCCCTGTCAGAGAAAATGAATTATCATGCTTGTTACCTAGCAAAAACTATTGTTGACACATCAGTATGCAACTTATACCTCACAAAGATATCAATCAGTCAGTGCTAAAAATAAAAAAAAAGCAGTTCACATGCCAACACAAAAAAGGAAACCTAAATAACCTGTTTGAAAGTATGACTTGCATTAGCGTATTCATTATTAATGTGGAAAATTATTCACCAACCCCTTTTCCTCCAAGCCAATAAAAAAGCCTCAAGTGTGACTGAGCATGTGCTTAAATGCATGACAACTATAATTAACTGAGTGCAGAACTAATATCATTATGAGTTGGGGATGATCATTTATGCATGGCGCCTTTTTGGAGACTTATCAGAGTTCAAAACCTGTGACCTCATCAGTTCCCATACTCAGGTTCCTCTGAGCTGTCATTCCTTTATGCTAAATGGACGGCTCGTGTATGGTTAGCGAACAAAGCGCTTTACAATCAGCTTCTCATTTATTATTCACAAACACCCACATCAATGGCCGCACTGGTCTGCCAATTGGAAGAGAGTTTAGTGGCCTGCTCTCACACAAGAGCAGAACGATACATATCAGCATTAATGTTGTCCAATATGCACTGACATGCAGACATTTTTTAAAGAACATATGATCCAGAAAACAATGTCCATCTGTCAAGCCCATCAATGCACAAATGAAATATTTTTCACCAAATGCTAAAAAGTAACACCATATTGGGACTACTCCTCCAATGCTGTGAAGTGGTTGATCAGATATTACAATGTATGATCAACAAAGCAAAAACAAAACAAATCCATTCCAACAAAAACGGTGTATTTCTAAAGAAGTACAAAATCACTATATTGGCCATTTTATCATTATATTAGCTATTTTTTCCCTCTAAAACCGAAATCAGTCCAAATATTCCTTTATCAGACAGTTCAAATTAAGGACACCGCATGCTGTGAACAGGAAGAGCCTGGGACCAACTGCCAGCCCTCTGACAAGAGGAAAACCTGTTTTAACTCCTTGCAAAAGTCCAGTCTGTAAAATGTTTATAATCAAATTCTCATACATCTCAGACTTGTGCACCTAGCCAGATATGAGTGGTTAAAATGGGTTTGGTGTTTAATGGCAGCTGTTTCCTTCATTGCAAAAACAACTAAGCAATTCAGAGCTTTAAGCAGGGTTTAGAATGTGAACCCACCATTCAGTGCCAGAAATTAGCCATGGACATGGCAACAAGTGAGGATTAGAGTTGGGTCGATGTCCGGTGTTGGTGCTGTGTGCAAGCCTCTCTCATCAAAAGTATAGAGGCACAAATAAAAGGTTTTGCTCCCTGCTAAAGTTGTGCTATTTTGTGACTATTGTTTTAAAATTAATGCTTCAAATTAAGGTTCTATAGACAGAGCCATGCGTGAATTGAGATTTTTTTTTTTTTTGTGATTGTTATGATCTCTGAATTGCACAGTGAGATTGTAGTTGTGAACACAGTGGCGCAGTGCACTCATCGTTTCAGATACAAGTGGTCCTTCACAACACAAAGACTTCCCTGTGTTGAAGATTTGTGAATGAAGTGTTTAGCCAAAATCCTATATGACAAGAAGACAAGCCTTGACTAATTAGTGGAATTCCATTGGTTTTGGAATCTGTATGATCAACCTTCTAGATGAATAGATTTCACTACCAGTGCAGAGAACAGCATCTAAAAGATGTGCTGCTGGTTAAGGGTATAGCCAAATAGTGTGTGTGGTTTACCAACTCCCCAGTGCTCTGGCTTCCTCTATCAATTACAACTGAATGAAATGTGTTGTTCATTTCCATTCGTTATGAGAACCTGACGATATAACTGGTGAGAAACATGGAAACATGTTTAAAATAAACATATACGGTTTTAAGAGAAGCATAAGTCTAGCCAGGTTATCTAAATCACTTAATTTGGAGGTAAAAACCAATAGGTGGAGCACTCAAAATGTCATTAATAATAATCTCATGATGATTGAAATATGAGTTTGAGTATAAGCCAGCTGACTGCTGTTTCACTGGTCAACCTAGTGCAAGCAGTCATGGTGTGCAGGGTGGAGGCTAGATCTAGATTTTCTCAGTGAAGAAGAACCATGATATATTATTCATAGCAGATAATATTTACATTGAATGTCTGGAAGAGGATATGGAAGTTATTAAATACACCCGTTCTTTTCATGCTACATTTCAAAATGTTATAATGTGGAAGGGGTCTACAATGTTATTTAATTACCATCAACAGGAATGACCAATACAACAGAATTTCTAATAAACTAAAGTAACTTAAAACTTTCCTGCTTGCTGTATTCCATGGGAAAACATCTTTTAAGGAACATGAAGCGTGACAGGAAACCTACATGTATTTTAGAAGCTCTGAGGTTCAATAATGACAGGTTGAAAAGTATAACTGGATTTTTCATTTTACCAGCCAATGACAATGAAGTGGGTTGAATTAGAAAAGGAACCGAACCCTGTAATCTACATGTCCTCATTCGACTAACCTAGATCTGTTCTTTATTGGTTAACCACATGTGTTACAATGGCCAAACCACATGTGAGAGGTTGTATCAATAAGAACAGGTCATCAATCAAGCTGGAGCGCTCAGCATCGTGTTTGCTGAGGTTTCCCTGCCTTCAAATGAAAGCCGGGATCATTGCCTGTCAAGCCAGTGACAGCTTGAAAAAACATCAGAGCTTTCTTACAAGCCCGAAAGGGCTGGATGAGGAGCCAACTGTGACATTCTACACCAAACAATACGACTAATAGTCAGGCTCACTTTCCTACTCATTCCTTAAGTGTCAGAAATAAATCATCCGGGAAAACAAAATGAGTACTTGTATTCCAAAGAAGCTCTCTTCTCATTTCTGTTGAAATCTATGTTAAAAGGTATGAAAAGTCATATGGCAACATACACTTGAGAGAAATCTATAGGGGCGACACCTGTTAGAAGGCAGAGGAAATAAGAGAGAAAAATGAATGCAGGCAGAAGGACAGGTATTAAACAAATCACTAACAATAAAAGCTAAGCATGCATATTGAAACAGCTTTGCATCCATTGATCAGAGCTGGAGAGTTTTTCTTCATTATAGAAAGAAGAAAATACTTTATTGAAAGCTTTTCACTATAGAAAATATGCTTTCTCTCTCCTCCCAACTGGCTGGTAAAAGACAGTGATAGACAGACTGGTTATCCAATTACCTGCCAAGTAGTTTGTTTTTGTTTGTTTTTTTGAATATATATATAGGCCTTATTAGCTAGTGATGGAGAGAATGGAAAGGGGTGATAGAGGGGAAGACATGCGGCCTTCATGGTATGCACTCTACCAGTTGAGTCACTGGGAACGCCCCTCTGCCAGGTAGTTCCTGAAAGGGCCTCTCCTTTTCATAATATTTTCCACTTGGCTTATGGATTTTTCTAAAGGACCATCTGAAGAGACACTAACATTTCACACATTTTGCTCACCATCTACCATCCCCTGTGCTGCTGTTTATATTTTGTTTGTTTAATGGCTGGAGAGACTGTATTCAGTAATTGTAAACATTTCATGTATGTAAGTGATGTTGACTGTTGCAGAAACTATCATAAAAACTGTATAAATGTGACAGAGGAACCAGAACTAAGGTTTGTCATCCCACCTATGTAGGCACATCTTACAATCTGTATAATGTGCTCTTTAAACAAAGTTGTTTTTTTTTGTTGTTGTTTTTTGTTTTTTTTTTAAACTGCACCATTAACTTTAGACCAAGTTTTCTATATATATATCAATTGGCCGTGTAGCAGGCCGTTGGCTGTGAAGTAACTTTTCATTAGACATGTTTCCATGCAAGTAAAATCTAACTTTGAGGCAAAATTTTGAAATATTGCATATAAGAAAATGCAAATTAGGGACATTTCCATCAACTGGTTTAGAGCCAATAAACAAAGTTGAATACTTTCATCAGATGATGGCAGTGCAATGTATTTCTGGAGGCTAATCCGTATGTAAACAATAGGAGAAGAGATACTGCCAGAAAAAAAAAAAAACAGTAGAAGAAGAGGAGATTCAACAATAGAGATTAAAAATAATCAAAGGAGGTTTCTAATCCCACCCATGAGAGAAACTATCTCTTCAGAAATGCATAAATTGGGCAATTTATAATTGGTCTTTCATGTCAGCTTGTCTTGACCGGCAAAGCAGAAACAGCTGATCAGGCACGAGTTAAATGTCAGAACTTATTCACAGAACCTTTTTGATCTCCTATTCAGTGTATTAACTGTTTCAACGGAGACAAAAACAAACGTTTCATCTATGAAGCTTCTAAATGTGCATTGAAATTCAGTAAATAATATTGCTGCATATTCAAATACACAATAACACAAATTAAACCATGTAACTCAACTTTATATGAGTCTTATCACATTTTTTAATCATTCTTTTCCCATTTAAAACCCAACCTAACCAGTCTGTCACGCACATATAAATATATATACACGTAACATTATAAAGTTACTCCAGCTCTTGAATATGTGCTGTATTCTGTTCATCATGAATAATCTTTCAATTAAAGAGCACAATTTCTATTGAATCCCCCAACACCATGCCCAATTCACTCTGCTACACATGTCTTTCATACCCGTATCCTCTCCATCGCTTGCTATTCATCCACATGGAGAGCTCTGAAGTGTATGGAAAATGTTTGTATATGAAGAACTACCAGGTTGGGGGCAAATAATAAGCTACCCTCATTACCCACATCTAACACACACTTTAGACCCTCGTATGTGTTGTCAACGAACATTCAATGAAAGGGATTAAACCCCTCTTTCATCCCCTTCTTGCAGGTTTTGTGTTGATTCTACGGGTCGTCAGATCCAGCTGGGAGTCTTCACTTTGCCCACAACGCCTCCCTGTTGTGACACAGGAAAAGTACAGACTGGGGAATCAAACCGTCGAGGTACTTTGAAGATCAGCGACTATTATTCCTCAAGTACCCTGATTGTTCTACGCTTGAATAAGTGCACCTGAATCCACTAATCGATGGTTGTTAGTTCTGTGTGCACATGAATGGCTTGTGAGGGCTGTTAAGTGATATTTGAGTGTTTCATGAGGAATGGCTGCATGTGGTTCAGTGGACCAGGATACCTGTCTGAGGCTCAGCAGGAGCTAATCTGCAACCACCCTTTCTCATTTCATGTCCAAAACTGTCCGGCGTAGAAGAAGCAAAGACAAAACTAGCCTTAATGTTGCTGGGCTAGAAAGTTTCCTTGTGTGTTTTTATTGTGTCCTTTAATATTTATGCTGTGTTTTGTCCAGCTAGTTAGCCAAATCAAACCCTTAGTAGATGATGGGTTGTTTAAATCCCCATAAATGCAAAAACAAGTGGAACGAGTCCTGACATCTGTACTGCAGAATTAGACCCACGTACCCACTAGATTCAGCAAATGTTTAATCTAGTGATCATGGAGCTCAAAGAGACAATCGGAAAAAAGCTAAAAGAAACAAAACACAATTCTGACCACTTCCAGGAGCTTGATTACAGAGTGTGTGAGTATATGACAGGGTGAAGAATATGACCTGACCTTGGGAACATAACATGTTTTACTACAAAAAGAGAAAAGGCTGGAGGTGATCTCATCTACCTTATCTTTGGGGTATTTTTTATCTCAGAGAAACAATTCAAACAGTACAGGTCTTGGAGAGATTTTTTACCATGTCCTTTCCCCAAAACAAGTGTCAGAAAATAGAGGCTGTTCTTAATCCAATAAAGTGCTTTCTGTTGCTTGACACATGCTTCAACTTAAAACAAAAACTATCTGGCCAGCCTGGTCCCCCAAATGGTGTATTAATTACCCGGCAGTTTCTTTTGTTGGCAATATTGATTGGTGGTAACAGACAAGATGTGAAGTGTGGCCCTAATAATAGAAAGAGGCCTTGCTGACCCCAACCACTGTAACTCATTTTTGTGATGTAATGTTTTGCTTCACTGCCAGGTTTCTTGTTTGAACAAATAACAGATGCTGCTGTTTTGTTATTTAAAGGTCTATCTTAGATCATGATAATGTCTTTTTTCTATAAATATGATTAATCATGTCAGGTAAAGACTAGCCAACTTGTAGATTAATATGTTCTTGTAATTTGCACAATGTGTTGTTCATTTGAATGCACAAGCTTGCACATGCATTCAGGTTACATATGTTGCTCCCCACATAAGTGCACTAAATCATCCACCGTCATATAAGGCTGGGATCATATCAGCATGGGAGGGTGGAATGACATTTCCCTGAGCTGTTGATGAATGTTGTGACAGCTGTCCCCTCGACGCAACACACCGAGGTGTCTGCAGCGTGACAGTGGGCAGCAGCCAGTAAAGGCTTTACAGAGATCAGCAGACAGGACCCTGCAGTCTCGCTGAGTAATGGACAGTTACAAATCTATTCCACAGGGATGTGATGAGGAAGGGAGGGAGACAAACATGGACTGGGGGACGTGTACGGCCAGGGAATTCATGCGCACACCTGCACCGGGGCTGGATTGTGGTTGAGTGAGGGGGCTGCGTCTGTATGATGCCTCCTGAGGGGATGATGAATAAACCGCAGCTATGGAGAGGCACACTCTGTCCATGGCTGGCCCCAGCGGGAGGTCTGATGTGGTGGCATTCGTGATATAATGTGTCATGCTATTATACGATGATACAGGGAGTTATGAGGTGTCAGCTGCGTAGTGTGAGAAAGGTCAGACCTCAGTATTTCTGATCACTCTACCGCCATGTTTACTTAAATTACTCTTCATTATATCTCCATTATATTTTTTTTCTTTGTCTTTTTTTTTCCCTTCGGCTGATTCACCTTACTGCAGATTTCAAGCAGCAGCAACAGATGTTTCCTCTGCAATGGTATGCACATGTTGAGTTCTATTTATGAACTGCTGCATGCACACTTTGGGTAAATCAGTCACAGAAATAGATAATAATTAATGAGCATATGAATCATTCCTTTAATTGAATAGTTCCACATTTAATATACTTCTACAATGGCTCTTTCCAAGTTTAAAACATATGAACACTAAAATCTTTAACTTTAATCTCTAACTAAGATTTTGTGTGAATTTGTTTATACAATAAACTGTATATTGTGTCTTTAATCTGTCCATGGTGAAAATTTTACATTTCTGTTCTTGTTATAAAATAAGTTAAGTGTCAATATTGACGTTGTGCTAGTGGTCCTAGTTTTGCACTTTTGAGACTGGAAGAGTACCTGTTTAGTATTTGTGCAATCTATATGCAGAGGTAAATATGGATGTCCAAATATATCATTAGTTATATTTGTTGATCACAATTAAGATTCTGTTGGTTTAAAGGCTCTAAGAATGGCAATTCAGCATGCTTGAATGGGCTCTGTTAGATTCAGTTTAAAAAGAAATCAAGAAAATGCATCATAAAATCTAATTTTGCCATCAAACATCATGATGCTTGGACATAATACACTAAAAATGCACTTGCATATTGCATTTCTATAGACACACATTGATGTTGTGATGGCTGACATAGTGCCACCTGCCACCATTAGGAATTAATTCACAGTGATTGCACAATTGCACATTTTTTTCCAGAGGTATTTAAGGTTGAATGTGCTGTAAATAACATTAACAAACAACTATTTTTCATGTTAAGAGTAAATACATCCCAGGCAAGATGTGATTCACATCTTGAAATCACTCTCCCCCTGTCTGAGCTTCGCTGTTCTTTGTTTGGTTGTCTAGCCTGTGTGCATGTTAGTGCATGTGGCCTTGACCCACAGCTGTGAGCTACGAACAGTCACTGTGAGCTCCAGTGAGTGTAAGCTAACCCCCATTGCCACCGATAGCTCTGTTAGCATTGTTTACATTGTTAGGACTATCAGCATGGCTGTCACATATATACCACGTTTAACTTGACATTAGACCAGCAGCAAAACACTGACAGCTGACATGTACATAAATTTGACTTAAGAACAATACGCGGTGATTTGTTTTGTACAGGTGGAGGAATACTTGGCAGGTCACAAAGATTTTATCATATCTCTGTATTTTGTCAAAATCAGAGCAATGTTGTCTGAGCCATCACAATGGACAATCACAGATCAACTGACAAACCCCAGTGCTGCACCTCCATCTGATGTCAATGTGGAGACAACAAAACAAACGGGGCTTTAAAATGATTTGTTAAAAAGTCCCATTTAACCAATGAAATGTGATTGTATAGTTTTTCAGTGGTGTGTGTTTCTGACTGGCCTTCAGAGACACTAATGAGACCTCAGACCAGGCTTGTCTACGTGGGGACATAAGCTGTGTCACCTGCTTGTATATCAGCTACAAAGGCTGTCTGGTGCTTTGAAATCATGAAACAAGCCATTTGTTTAAATGTGTGACCTTACTAATTTTTCCAGTCTGCTGATGACATTCTGTAAGTAACCTAATTTAGGTTCTTCCCTGTGAAAAAAAATAACTTAGATACAATCAGCCCTTTTCAAGATACAGATGCTTTGATTATGTCTGACAAAACAACCATTGTGAGGCCGAACAGATAAAAGAATAGTTGTTGTGTCATTTCTTGTGGGATGATGTAGCGCAGTGAGAAGTTTCTGGCAGGCTCCTTGAACTGGTAATCTCATGGAATAACAATTTGGGTTTAGCTTTAATTTGAGGTTGTGCCCAACACACAGCAGTGTCTGTCATCAGAGGCTTGTCTAACACTGGCCTGGGAACAGCTTCTCACCAACTCCACTGTCATTAGATGACGATAGCAGTCTGATTTAATATACTCCCAAACTGACCATGAGGCTTTCACACCAGATGAAGAAAATATTTGCTGACTTATTTATGTTGGTTGTTTCAATTTATCATCTATTTTAATATAATCTCAAACACAGTTTTAGTGTGTTTGAGATGGTATAAAGTCTGTATCCTGTTTGCTGTTTAAAGAAGTGATTATCAGCTAATGAGGCTGAGATTCTTTAGGGAATTCCAGAGGATCCTGGTTTATTTGTAAGAAGCCAGTGTGGACATGACTGGGCTGAAACTTTAGCACCAGCACAATAAAAACAAGGCCACAGCATCCACATGGTGACATGGTAAAAACATTTCCTGGAACTGGAACGTAACTCTTTCCTGTCTAGTTAGTTAAGGTTCATTGTTTGAGCAAAGTCAATTTCACAGCACGTTTATCTCCACAAGAAATGTGAGAACAACTGTGACACTTTGCGTGCAACAGAGGAAAACCCCTGAAGGAAACACAATATGTTTTCCCAAGATGTCTAATGTAACAAAGAAGAAACAGTCATTTACAATATGAGCGCAAACACTTAAAATACTTGAACTGTTGAATGTATAGATGAGTGTGTACATGCAGCTAAAGGACAGTGTGTGAGGTGTTCTCTACTTGTTCTGGCTGTCTGTGTGCCAACCCCAAAGCTATGTAAACAGCCATTACAAAATTACAATCTCTAACCCAAACATTAGAGCCTGTGATTTAAACAGAGAAATCAACTGGAACACACTCTTTGCTTTCTGTGATGACGTGATGTATCGACCAATGGCTGGGAATGGGAATTCTTTTCCTATGAACTTTAAACATTGTAATGGATGAGTCTGTGCAAAGCAGTGTTGTATTGGAAAAACAATAACTTGTGTGTCATCCACATTTCACGAGAAATGTCAAGTTTTGAAATTTGACACCCAAAAAAAAAAGGTTGTGGGAGAATGATAACAAATCTATGGAAGCCCATTTCTGCCTGTGTAATGAGAAAAGAAAAACATGTTGTTAAAATTACTATTAATTATTATGAGAAAACTTTGTCATGAGTTAGTATCTAAAGATATTTTGGAATCGTTTGAAAAGTTCCTCTATTTTAAATTTTTGTTTCATTATTTTGAGATATGAGGTTATTGTGTGTTGCAATACCAAAACTGAAACTTGATTTTCTGCCACGAAAGATTTTGATGAATACTGAATAAACCACATGAAAACATGGAGAATAATATAATGATCTATTTCTTTTATCAGACATTTGCCAGGCTGTTTTTTTAGAAATAGCAAGAGAAAAGCTAAGTAATGGGAAATCAATGTAAAGAACAGTCAAGAAGAGCTCTAACACCTCATTAGGGGCTATACCAATGTGCTAAATTTTAAATCATATAAAAATGATCTAAGGTTAGAAAAGTTCACAATACCCCCTGCTTGTTGCAGACATCCTTCTCTGGAATCAATCTGATTTAAAGAATTGTCTGAATGTGACAGAACCTCTAACCAACTGTCCCATAGAGACTTATGTTAACTGGGACCAGCCATTTAGGAGATGAGCTCCTTTTTTTAATTATATAAATTCTCAACAAATCAATACTTTCAGCCTTACTGCCTTACTTGAGACTTACTGCTTATATGTTGCTGGGACTCAAATTGTTCAAAAGAGAATATTTTTCAGAGGTGCAATCTCCATTAGATTCATTACAAAACTGTTTTGAGGATTGTGTTTCCTTCCTCCCTCCACTCCAGCAAAGTCCTGATAAGCCAGACCTTCAAAATAAAAGCCCACAATGGCAACTTTATGTCAACATTTTATTAGAAATTGGAGGTTTATGACACCCATTGCTTCACAATAGTTGCTATAGTTTCAATAAGTATTGAAGTGGTGAATCATTGTTGTGGAGCAAAGAGTACCCCAAGCAATTGGCAGTTTAGAAAAGTCTGAGAGGTACCTGTGTCTTAACAGGAAACCAGGGAGTCTCATTGAGAACTAACAAACAGTTGTAATCAAAACCAGTTCCCAAAGCAGAGTAGTTTAGCAAGTTAAAAGCCTGAAAGGAAACTCAGTAGTATGAATACTCATTGTGAAGCTTTTGCTGATGATAATCGTCTGTTTTTCAAAGCAATAACCATTCTTATAGAAGGTTAATGACTTGGTTGTACTATAAAACCCAGGAACACCAAATTTTGAGAAACTGAGTCTGTATTTTCAGAACATTGTTATGGGAGGGTTAATAGCTTAGAGGGGGGAACATTTTTCATTATAAGGCTTGAAGATTGTATTTCCTTTTTCTTTTTGTGGTGGAAATGGGCTTTCAATTTTAATCACAAATGATGATCTTCTTTTTCCAAAATGCTCCCTGTAGAAATCAGTTAGTCATAGGGCCGGGCACTTTAATTACACTGTGGTATAATTAATTTCCACCAATTTACCAAGATTCCATTTATCTCTGTTTGCATGATCACATGAAAAACATTGAAGTTGACACAGAGACAAAGAAGACTATTCTTCTCCTTCCCTCAGAATGTAAATAGCTCATTTAAACATCTGTACAGTCGAATTGTGATCAAACGAGACAGGATGTCGAGATGCGAGCTACATTAAAGCTTATCACATTCCTGAAGCCAATTATTTCCTGTGTTGGATCTCACTTGTTTTATGTAAACATGCTTAAATATCTTTGTAATTATTTGACTTTTTGTAAGCTGTGAAACTTGCTTACATGCAAGAATGTTTCATCTGCTCGGGCCTTAAATTTGTACAGGAACTGCTTAGCAAGGCCAATGGAGGCAGCGGAAATGAGCAGTTAAACAAACTTTGAATTAACAGTTTGATGGCTATTTCCTGTTTGTCGCCCCACCCCCACCCCATCTCATAACAAACCATCCTACAACTCATAACCCATAACCTGAAACTTAACCCTGGGCGCACACATTCACACGCAAACTAACTTCTGGAGTGGTTATGACATGATAAATTATTATTTTTTTACAACATCTTTTTAAATAGTCTTTCTATAAAAGGGCTTACAAAAAATATAGCACCAAAAAAATAGACGAAAAAAGCAAACACACATACAGCATCAGTGCTAAAATGACCACACTATACACAGTTGGTCCATACAACTGTGCCAACCAAATGAAACATAAAAAAAAAATTAAAAAAAAAAAAAAGCCATGATGTCCATTATAAATCAGACATCGTTGATCTGCCATTATTAGACCTGGTAGTATGGTTCTCATATTTTTGCCAGAATTTCACAAATTATCTTTAGAACTGAATTCAGAGGGCTGATTGGTCTCATTTTCATCACACTCATCAGTAGATTTATCTGTTTTCAGAAGAAGAGAAATCAGAGCAGGTTGTTTTGGTTAAAATAACAGTGCTAGGCTTATAACCCACGACTTCCACTGGATGCAGTTATGCAGATGACTCCAAAAAAAAGGGGGGATCCAGAGTTTCACACTCATGGGTCACTAGTCTCTTGGGTCAAAGGCTTAGGTTTGTTAGACTCTATTCTGTTAGAATCAAAATCACCCAAGGGGACACAAATCTCTACCAGAGATGGTTTTCATCTGGTCTGCACATATACAGAAGCTTATTAGCAAAAGTGAGTTCTACAGTAAACACGACGTAATCCTACGCTGTGCAGGAATAATATAAAGGCCCTTATTATAGTTTATGTCATTAAGGTGTGGCCATGTGATTAGGGAGGTTTAAAGACTTAGTGGACAGCTATTCTAATTTTATTGCATTACTTTTACAAACTTTGCTAAACGTTTTACCCCACTTATTCGCTGCTGTCCAAGAAGGCACAATTCTTCTGCCCCTGTCCTCCACTTCTAGCTATTTTCTGACTTGACTACAGTGCTCCATGTGGTTGTTGTAGCTAATTGGTAAAATATATAATGATAGTTGATGGAAGTATCTTTCTGATTTAAATAAACATTTTTCAGCATTTAGGGTTTATTTTTAAATAAGAACTCTTAACTTTGATTGCCTTACTTTGGCATTTTGGTGTTTGCAATAATTCTGCACTAATACCTTATTAACATCTCTTACTGATTATACATTGAGTCAGTAAATACCTTTAGACAACCACGGGCTTGTGCTAAAGCTTGATGGCTGGTCAGAACCTGTTTGAAACACAGTGCTGTTTTGCCAACAATCTGAATTTCCTAGAACTCAGCACTCCCCAAGCACAAATAATGCTAATCTTTCAATACTGTATTAAGCACAGTGGGGGGATTTTTCTGCTGTAAACATAAGCAAAAGAAAAGCAATGGCCAGGGACTCAGAACGGACATTCAGCCTGAGGGATTCCCTCATTTGGCAGGAGCAGTGCTGCCTGGGAGATTGTCCACAGGGAGACATAAACCACACTGAGGAGAACAAAGGTCACGACTCAGAGACCAAGGTCTAAACCCCCCACACTATTCAGCCATGGTCATCGTCTTGCTCACTCTTTGGCACCCACTGATCCCAACAAGCTCCCAGCTACAAGGTCAACAAGTTAGAAACTACACTCTGTCCTGTTGAGCTGCGAAAAAACTCCCAACATAGGCCTCACCCTTTACATGTCACTGCCTGGTTCCTAAGTGCTGTAACAATGCCAAATGTATGCCAAATGTTGCTCTTTAATGGTGGGTAATTTCTAGACACTGGCAGGAGCAAATTTGGACTTGTGGCCAGAGGTGTTGATTACCCTTTTTATCTGGCCGTTTGTTTGGGAGCATGATCAAAGCCATCACCCGTTAGCGATCATGTGCTTTTCTTCCCCCCTCTGCCCCCTGCTAAAACTTTGGCACACAGCCATGCATCGGCCTACTTTTCTTTGTTTTATTACTTCAAAAGGTTGCGCCTCACCCCATTCATCACAGAACACTGCTCCCGTCAAAGCTGTAACAGAGTCAAATTGTTCAGGCATTCGGGCATCTAACAAAGCACGGTGAGCATCTCCAAATCTGATGTAATTCAAGGAGGGATAATTCAACACTCAGAGTCATCTTTGATCTGTGATCTGTACCATATCTGCACCCACACACGCTTTGTTACACTTGTGATATTTCATCTCATCCAGGCCATTTGAACACATCACCACAAATTAGCATTGAGATGTGGAATATCCCTCGCCAATGCCTTTGATATGGGCAGATATTTGTTTACTGTTTATGCTCCTCACTGTGTTCTGAAGAGCTCATATTATCACAAAAGGACAAAGAATGGAAAGTATCCAGAAGGGCTCAGGGCAAGGTTGAGAGTTCAATTATAATGTGTTTGTTACGCAAAAAACAGCTGGGTTTCTAACCTTTCAAAGCCATGCCCCCAACCTTCAGATGACTGTTTTTGAGACACTGTGAAGCAGTGTGTCCTGTCCTTGAGGGTTCTTTCAGGCGACTCTGTGGCTGGATGAGTTTTTTATCTCCCTGTTCTGCCTGGTTTTGTGGAAATGTTGGCTGTTAAGAAAAGGCACATGAGGCAGAGGAAGCCACACCAGCTCTCTCTGAGGCACCCTGCCCCTATCTTGAAGCCTAATCCGATGAGCTCACACTCAGCATGTTCCTCTCGTGAGTTCTGCATGACTTGCGCTACCCCCAGAGATAAAGGAGGGATGGGGTGCTGCTGTCTTCATGGAGAG
>JAOWBC010000002.1:1487224-1505740 GCA_028566105.1 Hypoplectrus providencianus
GTTTTTGGACTGTGGGAGGAAACTGGAGTACCCGGAGTAAACCCACGCACCCACAGGGAGAACCTGCAAACTCCATATAGAAGTGACCGGTCGCCCGGGATTTGAAATCGCAATCCCCGGCACCAAGCACTCTTGCTGTAAGGCATGAGTGCTAACCACTGCGCCACCGTGGGGCCCTATTATTTAACCCAAGGCAAATCTATACTGTATATGTCTGCCTGGCAACAATTGAAAACCTGTGATGGGCTGGAATGATTCCATTACTGACCTGCAAGGTGCTTCTGTGTGTTGCTGTGTCTGTATATCAGGGCCCTTATTTGTTTCAGCCGGTTAATTGTCTCTTCCCCAAGAAGGAAGTCAAACAAGGGGAGCATTTTCACCAGTAATCAATAAGAGATTTTGTATGTGTTCAGGACAGAGCTAGAGGTGGATCAGCAGATGGAGAGAATTAGCCCATGCACATATCCCCTCTCTCATCACTCATTTCTACGAGATACAGCATCTTAAAGAGCCTTTTGTCCTGATATTCTATCTATCTTACCTAGCAAACCTAGGTCTGTAAATTGCCACTATGTCTAATCCCCAAGCAGTGACGCAAAAGACCAGCTCTCAGTCTATTATCTTCACACGCACAGCAGATAACACCCCCCCTCCGAAAAAGAAGAAGGTGAAAAAAAGAGACTTGAGCAAATGCTAAATTCTATCCTGTATCTCTCAGGGTGCATCATGTAGACAGGGCCAGAGGCAGCCAAAATGTGAAGCAGATAATATACATCAAGAGGCGATGTGCAGTCAAAACATCCAGACTCTGGGTGGCTACAAAATGTATACATTCTGTCAAGGTCATCTCCAGAACACAGCACATTTTAATGTAAACACGCAATGCTGTGCTGTGCTTCATGGGAGTTTGTTAGCTGCTGATGTTTGTGAAAAAAAAAAAAAAAATCTGCCCTCTGAAATGAAGGAAAAATCTATGGCTTTGGTTGTCCATCATCCCTTCTACATTCCAGTACAATAAATATAAAAATACTGTGTTCAAAATATTTGCCTCCCATGGTAGAGTGTCTTCAATGATCTTATGGGGACAACCAGCCTTTGCACATGCTCAACAATTTAACCAGAGTAAACAATGTTTTGTTCAGGGTCATGCTTGACTAGGCAAGCACAATATTTCCATCAGCACAGGCACACATCTCAAAATCCCCAGCACCACAGAGTGTTGTTCTCCTGTCAAAGTCATACTCTCGTGTATCAAACTAAAAGTGTGTGACAACGCGTATCTCTGAATTCAAAATAAAAACAACCCCCACCTCAGTTGACATGAGTGGGAGCACATAATTGGAGGAGTTGCTGTAGCTGTAGGGGAGGATTGAGAAGGGATTATGGAAAGGTAGGGAGGGATGGGAGGAGGAGAAGGCAGGAGGGGGTAATCTGTAATTAGTTTGTAATTGCATCTTAAATGGTTCAAATTTCCATTATGCTATGATCCATGACTGACAGAGGACACGAAACAACTTTGTCAGATATGGTTTTCACATAAACATAGAAGAAAATGACATATGATTTAAAACCCATTAAGACCCATAATTTTACAACTGCTTATTACTCTGTACAGTAATTAACCTGATGAAAAAAGATCAGAAATCATAACTAAAACTGTATATAAGCAATGAAAAGGGTAACTACAGTACACACATACTATTTGCATCTACAGGAATGGTCATATTCCAAGAAAATTCGGAATATGACCATGTTTTCTATACTGGACAACAAATTACAGTGTTTTCTGTTACCTCCAAAAACAAGTGTTGTGTGGAAGAATAGATGTCATCATTTTAGTAAAACTACAATTAATTGCAACTAAAACATGCAAGCCAAGGCCTGACCCATGCTGGTTGCTTTTGGCTAATACTCATAGATATTTGGTAGTTTAAAAGGCTGATAATGATTTATCTGCTGATATAAGTTAGCCATGGCTTAATCCAAAAGTGGGTGGAACCTTACTTGAAGTTGGTATTTAAGCCTGGAAAAAAAATGTGACACCGATCAGCAGTTGCTTCACTATTTATTATAAATTAATGTTACAATGTAACCATGATGACCTCCTAAACTTAATGAAGTACTTATACCAATTTGGCATTTTTTCTGCAAAAACCTAACCAATACCCAACCACTGTGTTGTTGCATTAAAAAAACAGATGTGTCTGTGTGCCATTCTCAAAGGCATTAACAACCATCTTTCATTGTACATTTCTGACACTTGGTTGATGGATCACACTAGATCCAAGTTGATCCAGGCAGACAGCCTCTGAACTTTGATGGATGTGTACAGCTTGGAAAAATGATGGGACCCTCTTCACCCTGTCAGGTTTGCCCTAGTTGGAATTTTACTTTTAGTGATATTATTAGTTGTTTTGCTCTAGGAGACACCACTGTTGACTGTTGCTAGGAGATGGAAAACAAACAGCTCTCTCCTGTGTCAAAGTCACAAGCCTTGTTGGCCCATCCTTCCAAGCAAACTCATAGACAACCACAACTGTCAACAATAAATGTTCTGCCAAACCCTTTGTGTTTACTGATGATGACTTTAGACATTAGATGCCATGGTTTTCAAATACTTGCCATCTACAATATCAAAGGTACACAGGAGGTCTAGCATGTGCCGCTCACAAGCAGAACTTCTCTGTCTGCATCTACACAGTATGCGTAATTTCTCTGTAATTTAGCACAGACTGAGAGTGTAAAAAAAAAAGCATGCCGTTGCAAATAAACCATGGGTGAAAATTTGCCTAATATGGATGGGATAGCGGACTTATCCAGCAGACCTCCTCCCGACAAAGTGTCGTGGCTCCAGAGAAATGTCAGGTTATTTTCACCTTTGCTCCAGACAGACAGTAGTCATAATTCACAGAAGCGCTCGAGGTCCTTGTGAGTTAAACAAACATAGCTCATACTTCAGTGTTTGACGGATGATTGATGCTGTCATTTCTTGGGACCAGTCTTCATGTTCTCACCTTAGTGTGGCCTGTATGTCCATACACGACCAATGCTACCATCAGAAATAAGAGCACTGCACACAACACTGTACCAACAACAAAGTAATTTATTGATAGTGCCACATTAGTAATGTGTGCTGGCTCATTCTCTCAGACAGTCAGCCTACATTTCAGATTAATATGTATGACATATAACTTAATGTGGTACAAGAAGCTTAAACTGCAGCATGAATTTGGAATTCCCTTTCAGACATTAACGTATAATAAACGTTTGTATTAACCCTGCAATCAGGGACGGGAAAACACTTGTAACTTTTACGACGGTGCCAGGGGGGACGCGGACAACATACAAGGCATTCATCGCAGTCCCAGGAGCAGAGTTGCAGAAAAACATTTTCCCTTAGTGAAAATGACAAAAGTGCTGAATGTGTACAGTGAGGTGCTGTTTTAGAAGCTGCTTTATGGCCTCCCATGGGTTTCACATGAGACACGGTGGCTACGGCGCACAATGAAATAATGAACAGATACTGCAGCATTTAAACTCAAGCGTTTTTTTCCACACATACCAAGAAAAGGAGAGTGGAGCTTTCAGTCCTGTCCTCATAAATCTATCACTGGATCTGTTAAGTGATCCTAAAACAAGCATAGGGGACGGGGTTTGGGGGGCTTGTTTGTTTTTCGCTGTGCTTTACAGTTAGTGATGGGAGCAAGTGGCAATCTGAGTACAAGGTAAATGAAGGATTTTATGGACTCTGGTCTGCATGGTTTTATTGCGACAGTGGAAATGTTTGCAGCACCGCATTCCTTACAGCTTCATAATGGAATAAACCACATAAGAAATATTAATCTGTGTATTAATGAATTCCTAATGGGTTTTGTGCGAGCCATAGAGGCATGTACAAAATCACCTTTTGCGATCAGGTTTTCCTCGTACTTTCCCGGCCAAGAAAAACTTAAGAGCGTGAGGGAGAATGGATATATTGTCTGCTTCCTTGGCACAAGCAGCGGCTAAATATCTTTTGGGGAAAATCCCTCAGATGGCAAAATTCTACACTTGCTGTAGGTCACACAGTGAAAAGCTAATCCAAGGTAGATAGGTTTGCTGTACGGTTGATGTTATACAGACTGTACATTGTTACAAACAAAGACTGGAGCAGAATGCAACTCTGGCAGATCACATCATCACATTATCCTGCTATTGTGCTGTACACAACCAATATACAATACCTGACATACTTTCATCTTGTCCATATTTATATACATGTCATAGTTAAAAGAATAGTGATGGCCTTTTCATTCATGCACACACAAGCACACATGTCTAAACCTCTTAAAATACAGAATATTAAATTAAACCTTATAAATACCATATATATATATGTGTATATATATATATATATATATGTATATATATGTTAGATACATTCTAGTATGTGCTGATTATTTAACTTTTGCCATTTTCAAACGTTCATGTACTTTTAAAAACAGAATAGAACTCAGTTACAATATAACTTTACTTCTATATAGCCAATTTCCATTTAAAGTAATCTTAAATAATCTAAATTATAAATTTATTTCAAGAGCATTGAACCCCTACAGAATTTGTATTACTCTCACAGTGAAAAACACTAAACAACAATGTCCTGAAGACATCCCTCTCGTGCAGATAATAACGTCACTGTTTGGGTTTCCAATCTGTATTGGATATGGTTGTGGACCTGTTGGCACATACTGGGATGTACACTTTTTCGTGTCATCAAATAAGTGAACCACGCCTGTGGGCTGGGCTTTTTTAGTTATTCATTGTTACCTACAGCATCTCACAAACATCCCAAAGTCATTGCCTGGGTAAATGATTAGGGACGTAAGGAATAAATATATATTCAGTCTCAATTATGCTCAGAAGCTGCGACTACTGACTACTGGTTAGGGTTAGTAACCTGAAAATCTTCAGTTCATAAAATTTTAGGAAACAAAAAATACAAACATAATTATCCCATTTTCTTAAAGTCCAAGGCATGTTTTTATTGTTTTAAATGTATTTTTTATATTAATGTATATCAGTACAACAAAATGCATTAATATCGATATGATATATGACTATCTATTTAACCAAGCCGTGCTGGTAGATAATCATACTCTTAGGTCAAATTATCTTCTTGTGGTAGTCTCTACCAATTAGCCAGACTGCAGTTTGAATCCATGTCCAGACTCATATAGGTGTTTTTGGCAGAACCATATGATATGACAGTGAATTTAAATCTTCCCAGTGGGGTGGCGGAGCATAAAATACAGGTACCAGTAACACCCAAGCTAAATGGTAAGAGGGTTGCTTCAATGTTTTGTCAAACTTCTGACTTCTGTTGGTTAACAAGTGCTTCTGTTCCTGTCAGTTATATCAAATATATATCTTAGGATACTGTTTGCATACAAGATAGAAAGCATTTAGTGGAGTAGAGAGTTAAGAAGCTAAAGGCTTATGCTGCCTTGAATGTTATACAACATGAAAGATGATCCAGGATTTCCACTTTCAGTAAAATATATATGAATCTGAAGGCAGACACCAAATGACTTGCTTTTATTTAGCCGACCACAACTATGTTTGCTGATGACCCTGTTATATTCTTGGGCCCTCAGCATCGCCATCTTTGTAATTTCCAAAAGAAAAGGATGACAATGTGTCTGGTGGTACAGTAGCCACTATCTCCGCTGTTCCAACCACTGCAGCATCCTGTTTCCACCTAACAAGGCCAGGACAGACCACTCAGGTCCTGACAGCAACAGAGTCCTCAACATGTCACATCAGGCTCAGGTGAGCCATGAGACAAAAGGCCAGGGAGGAATGCAGAATCGGAAAGTGAGCAGGAAAGAGGGAGAGATTGAGAGAAAGCCCTATTTTTCTCTGTATGGTTTTCATAAAGGCAGGCTCTCTGATTGCCAGCGTCAAAGTGACAGGGTCTTTTATGAGCACTTGGCGGGTCCCCGCCCTGGTTTGTGTAGCCAGGCAGTGATAGCAGTGCCCATTGTTGGGCTACGGGGAGAGGAGCGGCCCTGTGCTATTGAGAGGGGAGGGGCCCAGCCCTGCTTGCCCGCCCTGTGCAGTGTGTTGGCTGAATAGGCAGCTAAGGTGTCCATGCCCCCCAGTGCCCTTCAGTGTGGGAAAGCTGGTGCAGAAAGCACCTGCAGCATCTTGACAGCGGCTGACACAGGATCGCGTGCTAGCTTTGGACGCACAGGGCACCGTGAGGTGACACTCCATGCTGACGAGTACAGTAGGAGTGTCACACTCCCATGCTGTGTTAACATCTCCTGTCACAGATCAAACAGATCGAGTTCACATGCACTGTCACATACACTACATCTTGCATTGTGCATGCTTGCGCTGTGCATAAAGAGACAGTATAAAGTGTAATATGATCCTTTGTTGGTTATAATAGGCATACAAACGCCACACAGGAACATACATAATCATATCAGACAACATGTAAACAGTTATACAACAAAATGCAACACATAATGGAACATGCGTCTAATGCTTTTGGACACGCACACATAAATCAGCTCAGAAGCTGCTTGTTCCAAAACCTCTTGGGGACAATAAACTGCATTTAGGCGGCGAATAAACTGAAAACACTGCCACACAAAAGGAATCCAAACAACAACAACAAAAAAACATGATATGATGATATAAATGGCCATATGGGGGAAGAGAGAAATAGGGGTAAAGAGAAGAGACAGACCAGAAAAATGACTAAAGGTCTCCAAAGTTTTGTATAATTTCAAGCCCAAACAAAAACAACAATGTGCAGTGTGTAAGTTACATAACCAAACTAGCCTAACACGAGAATAAGGTCAAGAGACTCTGTAAAACACACTTGAGTTATCCAGTCCATGGACCACATCCAGAACAAAGTATCAATAATGTTAGCATTTAATGGGACACTGTACCAGCTCTGCACCACTGCAGTGTGTGCAGCACATCCAGATGATCAGCGCTTGGTCAGGCAGCCTGCGCCAGAGCTCTGCTGACTTCAAGTGCAACACAGAGGACTTCTGCTTGCAAACTGTCAGTATATACACATAACAAAAAGTCAGAGCTTAAGTTGCAATAAAAGACAAAAATGCCCCATTCCAATACAGTAGGTGGACTCAGTTTAGTTTGTCGGCAATTAGTAGGGTCAGCAGCTGTAAGGCAACCCTTTCACATAGTAACTAAGTGTATATAAAACCCTGCTAATAAACTAAATTAATAATACAATATGACTCTTAAATGCAAGGTTTGAATTAAACAGATAATTTAAATGCATGCAATTCAAGAAATAATGATATAATAATAAAATGTTTATTTCCTTATAAAGAGGCCAAATAGTTCATTTGTAAGGCCTTATTGTCTCTTTAGTATCTTTACAATTGCCCTTCAAAAACCACCACGATCAAGACCAGGAACTGCATTGAATGCTATCGACACTGTTTAATATTGACTTCAGTGCATCAATCAGTGTCTCATTTATTGCCTGGCATGTCCCATGCAATATGTCTATGTTGCAATGCTGCCATTCCTGGCATTCCTCCCTGGAATGCACAAATAGGACCCCACAGAATGGGATCAAGACTGCAAAACAAGACAACATTCCTGAGGCAAGTTTTAACAAAAATACTGTGCTGCTTTATATACTGTAAGTGGAACATTGATGCAAGACCTGCAATATACTGTCAAAGAAACAGAGGTCAAGAATTGCAGCTTGAGTTATTAACATTCAAACATATAAGCATATAATGCTCTTATAGGTCTTTAAGAGATTGCTGCTTATTGATGCATTTTGATTTTTATGGGGGGGGAAAGGTTGCTGTTGTTTTCTCTTTTCCCCTAATCTTTATTTCACAAAGCATTTTTCTCACATTCCCACTGCATCCTAATCTGCTGCATTGAAGTTATTACTCAAAAGGCTGCATCAGAAGGCATAGAAAAAAAAAGTAAAGCATTTCATTGGCATTTACAAATGTCTCAGCTGCTCAGGTAAGATGCATGCTAAGTGTCTGTCCACATGCTGAAATGACTCCTGATTAGCATTGATTGGTCGCTGCTGTTTCCCGGGACAACAAGTGAGCGGCAAAGCCACTTGACGCATGACAAGCAGCTTGAACTAACTTATTTTCTGAGTGGGGGAGCTCCACTGGGTTCACCACAGTGTGGCTGTTGTTCCAGCGCCCAAGGATTACAATTAACCAGCCACTCCTGTTGGGGCTTAATGACCGAACACCGCAAAAGCCAGCAGCAGGGACACTTCCTGAACAGCGCCGGGTTAGCCCTAATTGGTTCTGGCACAGCAATCCTTACTGCTTATCTCATAGCCAGCTGAGAAAAATCACCAGTGAAGTGTGATCAAAACATGTTGATTGCAGGAAATTCAGACTGAGCAACATTGAGGTACAGTTCCTGGACATTGTATTGTTCTGTTCTTCATAATGTCAAAGTGCCTGATTATTGGTGTGTATGTGTGTGATCCAAGATAATATTACCTAAAGCCGAATCCAGTCTTGGACCTTTTGTTTCAGTGCATCTTTATGAGGATTATCAAATAAATAAATTATTAATAAATGTGAGGAAATCATGGAATCTCCTTTTTTTTTCTTCTTTTTTTTAAATAATAGGACCCTACCAACGCATGTTCAAGCTCAGAGTCAAATGGGGCGGGGGGAGGGGGTTTGGATGGGAGGTCCAGGGGATTTGGGTAAACCATCTGTTGACCAAAGCTTTTGGGAAAGAGCACTAATATGGATTTAGGATATTATTCTCTCTGCAGGTGGGATGGTCAAAACCCCTGTGGATTTCTCTGTGAGGAGGGGGCAAGCCGTAGGAAGAAAAAAAAGAATTCAAAAGAAGGACAGGACAAAATAGACAGAACAAAAATGCTGCATTATTGAGCTTTTCCCTAATCTCCACAGTTCATTCAGCAGAGTCAGTTATGAGGGTTTGACAAAGGGATGCAAGAGAAAAGGAAAACTCATCAGAGGATCAATACCATTTTTCACTGCAAATGTCGACATTTTTAGATTTGTGGTGACATTTCCTCACTCCCACATTCCTGACACAGTTAGAAGTGCAACAACAAGAGCTGCAGGACCTGGGTGGCTCTCCACATGAACCCAGACACCATGCGGGGGGGACCTGGGTAAGCTCAGACCTTGTGTTTGGTAGAGAAAGAGGGACTCTCATGAAGTGAGAGCACTCTTTGGCTGTCTAGCTGCCAGGGTTTATTGCAACAGCAGCCGTCTTTACTGGGCTTAACAGTGATTTGCCCCCTTTTGCTTATTTGTTTGTTTATCAGGATTGTACAACAGAGCTTTAAGCTGCCAGGTGCTTTCACTGTATCACTAGGGGGGAAGATGCACAGCTGCTCACATCTGCAACCAGAACAGTGAGACAGGATGGCTGTAACAAGTTTTTATTAAAATTCTAATCAGCTTAAACTGCCGGACTAAAATAAACTGGCTTCCCTGTGACTATCTAAACATCGCTTCAATCTGGAACCTACAGCATGTATGCCAAAACAAACCATTTAACGTATTTGCTGGAGGTGTTTTGCCCAGGACTTAGCTTTAACAAACTTTAAGCTAAACCTCGAAAGAATAATGCATTTCTTAGAAGGCAGATTTTCTGCTTCCAGACCACATGATACTCAGCAATTTCCAAACATTACATTTGAAAGTAGTCAGATGAGGAGTGTAACATCTTCAACACTATGGCACAGAGCAAGTTCTTCACAGAGCAACCCAAAAAATGCATTGAGCCCAATTTAACTGTTATGTTCCAGTACAGCTCTGATTACAACTTCTACAAGTGCAAAATGAGAAGAAGTATGGAGGATGGTCGTTTGGAGGCATGATGGGTAAGAGGTGGTGATGATGGGAAGCTCGTTCCCAGCTAACAGTCAGTAAATTACAGCTTCCCTCTAATCCGGCTCTGATCCCCCTCCCCTCCCACCACTCCATTTCCCAATCTGAGATACTGAGTGAATTGATTCCAGGAAATGTCTATTTTGAGGAACAGATTGTGGCATTGTTGTTGACACGGTGCACCAACATAGAAGTGGGAATAGGGCCGGCTAACCCACCGTGTTATGTTAGCTGGTGTGTACATCAGAGAGTAACACGTCCTCTTCTGATAAACCATGTTAAATACCATTACCCACCAGCTGGTTTGAAATTAGCAAAGGAAAATCCTTTCCTGACATTTCTGACAGTTCTTTGTCAAATCCTGTATGATTAATGCTTCAGAAAAAATAGAACTAAAGCTAGGCATAATATCGCGATTTTCATCCAAAAATTAGTTGTTCAATTTCACGTTTCATTCAAATTTTGCCGAAAAGAGAGTTTTTGGCATAGACCACGTACTCTTAAAACATCAACAACAAAACTGGGTATTCATGAATAACTTTACAAACACATGTCACATGACAAAAATGAAGAAAATCTTTGACCAGCTGGAGGCTGTTTGTGGTGTCAAGCACAATGTTAACTATGTTCAACATCTTAGTTTGTTAACATGCTAAATTTTGCTAATAAGCACTAAAAGACAACTGAAGCTGATGGGAATGTCATTTGGAGATAATGAAGGAAGTTTGATCAGAAAGTCAGGGCCACACCAAACTTTCCTGAAAGTGATATGAAAAGGTGTCAAATGTCATTTCAATCCAATCAATAGTTTACCTTACATGATTGCTTGATTATTCATTGAAAGGGCCTGTCCTTTATCACACTGTTTGCAAACCCACAAGTTAACCTTACAGTGGAATTTTAAAAAAAAGACCATGAGCATCTCTACGATTTTGGTGCAAGTAGAAGTTGAGATATTTCACTGGATAAGGGGCCACTCTGATCTGCCGGTGGCTCTAAAGGACATTCAGATGATCTTCAATGTGAGCATGATACATCCACTCATGAGTGATGTTCTGACTATGAATATCTGTACTAAATTTCATGGCAACTCATGTATTAGTTCTAGATATTTAATTTTGCATCAGCTTGGTGGACCAACCAATCATCAGATTGACATGGCCATCCCTTGGATCATAACTTAAGTGGGGTTTGACCTAGCTACCAAAAAAAATAAAACAGTTGCCCTCTGTGTTAACATTCAACATTGGAGAAAGAAAGCTCTTAGACAGATTAATTGATGCACAGTTAAGCCATTAAACGTTCATCTCGGTCAAGTTATTTGTGGGGGGTCCTTGGAATTAATTCATGGTCAATAAAGACGACTTAAAGCCTGATTAGTGGACTTTGCCCCTATTAGATACAGGATCTGACTGGGGTGATCCCATGCGTAAGGATATGGGAATCCGGCCACTTAAGGGGCTCTGTGGTTTTGGGTTGATTAGTTTCGCGGATGTCCTTCCTGATGCTGTTGGGATATCCTGCTGCTTTCCAGTAAACTACACATCTCTGCTCATATGCTGACACAAAAGAAAACATTTCCCAGAAAGCAGTTTAATCAGTACCATTTATGATTAAAGAACATAGATTCTCATCTTAACAGCATGAACTAATGTCTAAATATGATCTCTTAGTCTACCACATTGTGTAATGCATAGGATCTTTGGCAAATGACCACACTGAATGTTTGGCATTAAAGAAGGAAGACCATTCCCAAGTAGACTGTCAGCTTGATTAACGCAGAAGGGAGTGTTGATCGGGGACACATGGGACACGACTCCGACAGAGCGTGCAGCTCCCAATGAAACAAGACAAGGAAATACAATCTCTTAAACTGTACTTCACAATAATAGGCGTGCTTCCTCAAGGAATGGTTCTTTTTGATTGTTTAATTGTTTGCAGGCATGCGGGTGAACTAACTGGAATCTGGTTAGATTCTCCTCCTGGGGATTAATGAGGAGCATGTTGGCAGGAAACCCAAGAAGCTTTTACAACCTGGACAGAGGAAAAGCTTGTCATTGCAACAGAAAAATGATTGATATAATGTTGAAGTGAAGATGACCAGCTCTGCATTGCAGACTTATCAACAGATTTTTTTCATAATATCAAGATACCCATTGATACTTCAGTCATTATGTATACACAAAGCATTAAAATGGACCATAGCTCTGTAACGTAATAAAGTCAGTGGTTTTGCTGCTACAATTTATAACAGAACATATAGCTTGCACCAAGCAATTAACACTGTCGAGGACAAGGGACCCATCTGAAATAACTGGGATTACATCCAACCACTACACATGATTGCCACTGAGAGCCATGACTGTACCAAAGATATACAACTTGTATGAAGAGCAGAAAGCTCATGTACTTGAGAAGTTGGGGCAGACTCTGTTAGCTGAACTCATTGGACTTGGACTCACACAGCAAAGACAGTAAGCTTGGGCTGCATTATTTTGACCAGCAGTGGAAAATATTGGTTGCTGGATGTAGCTCCAGTTCTATTAATATGTGGGTGGCCCTCTAAGCCCTGAATGTGCATTTTAAATCAAAGTATGTAATAATGGTAACTCTATTCATGAAGCACCTTTCAAACAAAGAGACATTAAAAAAGAACAATCAAAAATAGAATCAAAGCCAATGATGTGATCAAAAATGAATAAAGAAGATAAGAGGGGGGAAAAAAGGTTAAAACAAATAATACACTTTATATTAAGAAAAGGCCTACCAGCTGCTTATGTGGTGACTACTTGCCCATCCTCATATCATGATAACAGGCCAATTAACTATGGCCAGTAATGCTTCAAATCCCGATTAAATATTGAATGAAGTGATTTGACTGCTCTACAAAGAACTGATTTTGATCTCTAGCTTTGAATAAGACTCTGTTGTCAGCTGCATTATCCACACCAACTTGTTTGTACAGCTCAGAACAGCACCTGTGCTGGCATTTCACTGCTTTAGGTTATCAGTAAACGTAGTAGATAACATGCAAAATGGAGTGAGACTCTATAATACATAGGCCAATACAAATAATAATTAACTAATAGAACACTAATGGCAAACAGAGGGATTTTTTTCTGTTTTAATTATTATTTTTGCATTGTCACAGGGACCGGAGTGAGTCATGTGTTTGTCCATGAGGACATCACCTAGGATCTTGCTGTTCTCTGACAAGACGTGTTCACACACGTCAGCTATCCCCTGACTTTTGGTTACGCCCATACAGCTCTATCTGGTAGTGTGTCTTGCCTTGAGTTCTCTGGGAGTAAACAGCCAAATAACAGTTTGTGAAAAAAGAACAGCAAAACACAGTGCTTGGAAGCTTATTTAGTCATATGATGAAAATGAGGGAAGTGAGCCCTGAGGCTCCACATTCTGCTTGGAAAAAACAGTAAAAACTGCTGCTTGACTACAGGCAACCACACTTCCAAATAGAACATGCTTCCACCTAGCAACACTCAAAGATAAGAACTTTGCTATGCACAAACTATTTTGTGTATGTGTAATGTACATAGTACTGGACTTAAGCTGACAGAAATAGTAAGGCCTTAGGCTTCAAATATGGAAAACCTTGACCTTTCACCATGAATTGCAACCTGCTAATACATTACTTTCTTTAATTTCATGCAAAAACACATGCCGAACAATCAATAAGTGGTGATATACTACACAGGAAGCCATGCTAAATATGTTAAATGCTCCTAAGTGTTGCTGGCTCCACTGTATGTCAGTGCCATCGGTTACCTGAGAAGCTGTGCTGTGACATTGGATATAGGCAGGAAGGTGAATGGTGAAGATTCCTGTCAGCTACACAGTGTCCAGGACCATTTTCATGTCAAAGGTTCTTTCACCATCACTTCATGAGCTGCCATTTAGGAAAATGTCAGACACTGACTGTCACTTTTTGCTCCTTTGGCTCAGTAGTCGATCCAGTATCCTACTGTCTTAGCTAAACAGTTTAAAGGATAAGGCTTGAGGTATTTGATACCTTTCGTACTGTCAACAAATCCTGTGAAAATACCCAAAACAACAGGGAAAAGATCCTCATAAGTATTGTCCATGTATATCTTATTCCTCTGTGCCAAAGGGCTCTATTGCTGACTGAAAACTAGTTATGTCAAAATAAAGTATTCATGTTTGTGTTATTTATCTTTAACATGTCTTTAACAGTTCATTGAAAATAAAAGGCCCATGTTGGGTTCACTGGACTGATTTTTAAAGATTCAGGGAAGATACTAATAAATGAAACTAAAAGAGACAGAGGATCCATTGTTGCCAGGAAAACCACCAACCTATCCTGTTTGTGGCATAATAACTTGGAGCTAATCGTGTGATTAATTTGTTACTCCGTTTCATTTAATCAATTGCCAGTCCTACTATAAATATCGCAGTGAGTTAAGATGTTGACATTTTCTTTTATGAGCAATAACAAAAATTCTGTCGTTTATTTTGTCTCTAGGCCACAAACTCCATCCTGTTGCCATAAACACTTCCTAGATTACCATATTTGGAATTCACCACTAGAATAAGCCGCAAACAAATGCACTGTTTTACTCATGTTTCAGCTACATTATTGTTTTTTGTTTATTCTTGCCCCTTTGCTGTAGCTTCCAAGATGAGAATTGTATGAACCTTTATTCACTGTTTAAAGTTTAGAAAATATAGTGTTTGTATGTTGTTTGTTATGTTGTAATCAGAGCCCTTAAAAAATTCAGATCTCATTCACAGGGTGTCAAATACCAATGCATAAGGCATTCTTTAGCATGTGTATGAGATGCACCAGGGTTTTAGGTATTCAACTTTAAACCCATCCGCAGTAAGGTCATATGCTCAGAGGGAGTGCTGTTTGATCGAGGTGAAAAAGTATAAAGAGTGAGAAAGTCCAAGCAGTGTGGAGGTCAGGATGGATAAAAACACACTTTCACCCAGAATACCACTGGTCAAACCAAAAGTCAGTGTTGACTTCTTTACATCACAATTTGTAATGCAATGAAAACACATGCAATGATTTAAAAATCATTCACTTTAATAAAATAAATAAAAGAAAACTGTATGCATTCTGGTTTTTTTTGTTTGTTTGTTTGTTTGTTTGTTTTTTTGTTTTTCATATAACAAAAAGTATACCATATTCTTTGGAAAATAGGTTGCATGTTTGCCAATGAACATGTTAATGCGCTCAATTACTTAACAAACACATTTATTTTTAGCTAAACCAAACCAACATTTTCCTCTACATCACAATGTGCTTTTGTTGCTTCAACATAAATTAGTACTTTTCTTTAAACAGTGATTTGCCAGGAACATCATAGTTAGACCTATGGGACTATTAAGTGCATTAAAAAGTGACAAAACATCCATATGTGATGAAATATTGTGCGTGTTAGTGATTTTAAAGAAACAGGTAACAAGACTGTGACTCACTTATCACTATTATTTACTTTTTTTTGCTTATACACAAGTACACACAAACAAAACATTATTTAAAGAGTGTCTTGTTGCCATTCGAGCCGCTTATATCACATTATCCTTCCTGACCTTGAGCTTTCTCAGTGCTCACACCTGGAGATAGTGTTTCATTATTATCAGTAAGGAGGACAGAAGTAATTTAGCACTGAACTGATGTCTGGTCAAAGTGTGAGCCAACAGATGATATCACGGCTTCTTTTTATTATACTATATAAACACAGAGGAATTATGATCCGTGAATTCTCACCAAATCTACCATTTTCAGGGAAACCAATCCGTTGGAACGCAGGACCTGTGGCATGTGTGTGCTTGTGTATCTGGATTAACTTTTCACCTGCAGCCGCAATTACCTTTCATTGCAAGATGGCAAAATGCTAGAAAAGAGATACAATATGTGTGAACAAAGTAGAGTGAATCCTGCAAAGACTATTTTTGCAGGCTTTTTGACACATGCACGACTCAAATCAGGGCTAAAAATATTATGTAAAGATATGTAGTCGGGCCATCAGCGCCCTTTGAGTTTGCAGGGATATTGCAACTTATATGATATTTGGTATAAATAAATGTTATTACTGTCTGTAGGGAAACCTGGGCCTATATGTAGTCTACTACTGACTTTTATTTATCAGAAGTACATTCAAACCACAGTCTTAGTCTGTACAACCAACATACAAAAAAGGGTCAAACTTGTTATACATAGACACACAGTAGACCCCTGTCAATCACGAGGTAGCCCCGCCCTGAAGCGTACACTGCTGTATTGTTTATCTAACTCTAATTGAGCCCATAATTTACAAAAGAACATCGTATCAAACATATTGAAAAAGACTATAAACCAGCAATCAAGACCATACAGTCATTAAGAAAATGTTTACATATGTAATAAACTATTGTGAAAAATAGGGTAATTTTCTCATGGATACATTCTATATAATCTGGCTTCTTTTTGCACAAAACAAAGTCGCTCCCTGCTGGCCATTAGAAAGACTACAGCTTTAAAGAACATCAGGATTGGTTTAACTTGTCTGGCCTCGAGGTTGATGCTTGGTTCGAATTTCAGGAGTCCAGCCCTGCATTCTGATTGGTTGCAATCTAGAGCCTTTGGGGTACCAAAGTACCAAATTGGACTAGTAATTTACAGTAATTTAATAATAACTGCTAAGACATTTTCTTCAAAACCTAGAATGTAAATGCCACCAGTGGAAAAGTCAGGACATAACCAAAACCCAAACTCACACATCTTACCAAGACCCAAACTCGAGTTGGTGGCTGCTTCTAACCAATTATAGAACTTTCTGACCATCTGACTCTAAAACTCACTTCACACATGTTTGGTCATTTAGACAACTCCTTGATTTAATCTTAACCTTTTTTTTTTTTTTTTTTTTGTCTGAGCATGTGCCTCAGGCATTTCAAGGAAAATCTCATGAAGCACAGAAATCATGGGACTCAAATGTCCGCTGAAGTATTTTAGCTCATTGAGGAGTATACAGATAAAACCTGCTAAAAACAAACAAACAAAATAACGATGCAACTGGTTAACAATCAAAAGCCTGTAATATTCTTTAAAGGAATGGGTGAAAGAAAGAGAACAGCCAAATGTCCACTATGTTGTCAATATCATTTATGTTTTAATGGCACTATTTTTACTTTTCCGTTCTTTCACAAAGGTTTAGTTGAAGCAATTGACCTCTTTTTTGGCATAAACAAGACTTGGGACACTGTTTATATGCCTCTGAAAGCTCTTACAGTGTACAGTGCTGTAACTTCTCTACTTAGCAACCCTGACAGAGGTCACAAGGTCAGCACACGCTGGCACTTTGGCAAATATTTCCCCCACAGGCAGCCAACCAGAAGATGCACGAGTGAGGCACTTCTTTGCATTCCCAAAATGAATTCACTTTGTTTTTTACAGCCAAACTCATAAACAAAGGCCTGCTCATAACCCTGTGTGTACATGGCTGCTGTTAAACTCAAACAAAGCTTACATTTATGACTACACAATTAATTTCCTCAGGGCAGATTTTCCCTCTGCTTTGAAGTGGGAAACAATATAATTTTTTGTGCATTCTTAATACCATCATTTCTAGTTTGGTGACTTCACATAAAAGGCGTTTGTGTAAACAGCGCTGTGCAGCAGGAGGCCCTTTTTAACGGTGGAATAAAACAGCTTTGGCCTTCATGTTTTTTTACAGCTGAGGAGGCTGATCCTGAACCCCTGTGTTTCAAAGCTTCTTGAGCCCTGCACAATCCTCCGCCCTGCAAAACCCCCACCCCGCTCCTCTGCAGAGCTGCTTACAATAGGCCCTCGTTCCCCCTATCTTCTTTTAAACACCAATAAAATCTTTTACATTTCCTCAGCAGGCACTTAAAATCGGGCTGACTACTGTGCATTCCCTGTGTACTCTGCAGAATCTTTCCATGTCAGGTTGTGGTTGTGTTGTCCTGGTGTTGTTGTTGTTGTTGTGCCCTGCTTTCACAAATCGTTACCCTCGCTTTAACTCTAACTAAACTTGAGAAGATAACAGAGAAAAGAAGCAGCTTATTTTATGACCAGAGCTTTGGGTGCCTTGTTTGTTTTCCCGGGTCACCTTTTGGCACAAGAGGGGACTCTTTTTGTCATATGATGAGGATGCCAGGCCTTAAAATATTTCACAGCTTAGCGGCCATTTGTAAAAGCTGTTACAAGAACACTTCCCGACTGCCTGGAAGTGTGCTGATCTGTGTGCCTCTGTCCCAGCCTTGACTCCTTTCCTTGTTCTTTTTTTCTCGTTCTTTGTCATGCCCATCTCTCCATCTGCCCGCTCCTCCTCGCCATCTTTCCTTCACACTTTCCACTCTTGCTTGTCTCTTCGTTGTCCCATCTGCCTTGGTTCCTCTCTCCAGTATCTTCATCACTTCTCCCATCTTTTCCTCCCTTTTCCTGTAGAATTGCCTCCATACTATCTCCCCTCTCCAAACCTTCTTTTCAATGTCTGTCCTTCCTTCCTTCCCTCCTTCTTTCCTTCCTTCCTTCCTTCCTTCCTTCCTTCCCTCCTTCCTTCCTTCCTTCCTTCCTTCTTTCCTTCCTTCCTTCCTTCCTTCCTTCCTTCCTTCCTTCCTTCCTTCCTTCCTT
>JAOWBC010000002.1:1534708-1546941 GCA_028566105.1 Hypoplectrus providencianus
GTGTGTGTGTGTGTGTGTGTGTGTGTGTGTGTGTGTGTGTGTGTGTGTGTAAACCTACACCCGTGTGTCCTCAGGGGGTAACACACACTGCCATGACACTTCTCTCTGAGGAGTTGCTGTATATTGAGATCTGAAATATGTGTCGCATCATGACCAAAACACCAAACAATGCCTTCATAACTCACATGTTATTGATACTACAGGGGGACACAAAGGAACAAGAAGCCAAATAATCACATTATAGGAGATGTAAGCTGGGCAGTGTTTCACAACAGAGACCTTTGTGGCCTCTCACACGATTGGAACAAAGACACAGAACGTATCACTACTTCAATCTAAAAGACAAACTTTATTGTCGTATTAGTTGCCATTCATGAAATGCATCACAGTTATTATTATCTGTGATAAGGAATAGAAAAAAAGGAATAGAAAAATATCTGCATATAACCAGAACTATAGCAACTGGGTAATCCACAACACTGATAATACCATTAGGGCCTTCATGATGTTCTCAAACAGTCCTCTCAAAGCAGTGAAACCAGCCACGGGCAAAAATGACTCAGGCGAAGAAACAATGCGGCGTTGCCCCAGTATAACCAGCACACAGCTAATAGATAGCAGGTGAAGGATGAGAAAGAGCAATGTCAACACTGCAATCGGAGCTCCCCTTTGGCAGGCCTCCAGACCTGCTTAGCTCTTCAAATCAAGTGGTACTTCAGTGCTCAGCAATGCCAACATGTGTATGTGGGGAGAGATGTCCAAGCCCATCATCTGGCTTTCAGTCAACCATCTCATGTGGAACACATTATGTGGCTGCAGAATATGCGGAATATTTGGCGCTGAGGTCCTGACCTTGTCACACGCTGCAAAGAAACACCAAATCAGATCAACAAAGATTGGGTAATGATCGTATTAACTATACATTGATGTTGGGGTGGAGCTGGAGCTTATGGTATGCTGTATAGACAGCAAAACCAACAGGCATGTCAGGTCAAAAAATTCAGTGGAGCATTGTTAATACAAGCCCTTACTGCAAAGGTGCATTGGGTAACGTTATTAGGAAGTAAAGCATCGCAGCAGAAAATAACAAGTCAACCAAGGCCAAAAATAGGTCTGACACAGGACACAAACCCCAGTCTCCTGGGTGATAGTACTGTGTTAGGCCCATTCATCTACAACCAGCTTCTCCCTCTATGTTCTTTCTGCTTTCTACAGAAATCTTTCCCTGAAGGCCAATTTCACCCAACCGTGCACCAAGAAGCACCAATAAGAGCAAGTGCATCAGGTTAAAGGTGACAGGCTCTCTGTTGACCCTGACCTCGTTGGTGTTTTCCATCCTGGGCTTTTAGGGATGTCCGCCGAGTCTGAATTTTGGTAACAGAGAGTCTTAAGGAAACCAGTAGTGGCTCAAAGTGTTGAGCAGCTCTTCTACTTCGCTTAATTCTGTGTTAAATCAACACATTAACTTATCATCACTTCATTTTCAAAGCCAGCTGTTTATCATATCTTCTGTCCTTCAGGCTTCATGAACCTAAGCAACAACATTTGGCCCTAAACTTCCTGGTTTTTTTTCCACTGGCTGGTAGCAGGCACCGCTGTTGGTTGCAAATAGAAGTCCATTTGTATGTAAGTCAATAGGAAAATTACCTTACTGATACATTTATTTCATCAAGAATGATGAATGTTGTGTGGTCTTAATGCCCTTTATGATACCTTCACATCGTGTTTTTAACTTCATCTAAGTTAGCTGTAGCACTTAAAAATGTTTGGCTCGTCTGGACTGACTTTGAAATGTGCTCTAAAGAGTCGCATGTTCATTTTGACATTTATGGCTTCTCGCTGAGCTAGATTGTGCTAGCGTTAATAGCAGATCAGTTCTGCGCATGCACTGTTTGCTAAAAGCAAAACAAACAATATAGTGACAGCCAAAATAAGAAACTCACAGTATGTTATCCACAGACCAATGGGTGCTATCACTGCAGCTACCAACACTATTTTATACAGTCTATGCATGCACCATTAGTAAAGATTTGTAACTTACACAAGTCGGCATTGTTGGTTTAAAAGAAAATGGGCAAGAAATGGCCATTCGGTTTGCTTTCATCTCTTTTAACAGAGAGCCCCATCTAGTGGGCTAAAAAATAGTCCATGAAGCTTGGTAGACCTGCCATTACTAGTATATTTTGCTAATTTGATTCATTGTATTGTTGACTTGTTGTTGATATTGTTTCACACTAATTAATCACCTTTATATGCAATAATTGAAATTTTCTGATGTGGGATCAGTGAGGATGATCTTGTTGTTGCTTACTTTATCTTAACAATTGCAAATGGCCTTAGTATGGCACATAAGAAAAATGGGTATTTCAACTGACATTTTATGGTCATTGAACATTACTTTCACTGTGTAGCTTTTTCCAGTCATATACTAACTAAGTATGTATGGTGTTCATATATTACCATCTTTCATCCAGCAGGGCAAATCTCCAGTAGCCTGCTTCATCCATATCCATCCTCAATAACATTTACCCAAGCACTGAATTGGATTAAACGTTTTACATCAGCAACTTTAACTTCTCTCTGAGGACACTGCCAGTGTATTTGTCTTGTTACTATTTTTTCTATTACCAGGGCGTTAATGCCTTCCATTTAAGGACAGCAGCATCATCATCAGTAAAAACACAGATGAACATGTGAACTCATGTTCATGTGGACAGTTTTGACTGGAGCTTGGCAGAGAAAATCCAGAACATCATTTTCATCTGACTGTGCTCGAGAAACAATGTGTCCCTGAGCTCTCTAATCCACGTGTTTGTCTGGAACATGTCCCACCTCATGAAGCACACTATTAAGCACAATCAATCTACTTTGCTCAGGAACTAGAGGACATACTGATAGGGGACGGGGGGGTGAAAGTTTAAAAAAACAAAACAGAGTAGGTAAATGAATGCAATGCATGTGCATACACAAAAGTATAATACAGCTTAGTGCGACGGATTCCGCTCATTCATCTCTTATGCTGTATTTTTAGAAAGGCCGCAAATCCCCTGTCCCTCTGTCTGATATCATCTAGGGTTATGCTGGGGTTTGATTTAGGGGGATTATTGGATGGGCGATGACTTTGTATATGTGTGTGTGTGCGTGGCTTGGTGTGTGTGTTGCTGAGACAATCCCTGGGCTTCTGGCTGTTTGTGTGGGAGAAATGTAATGGAATAAAATTCACTGGTGTCATTTATGAGTAGAGAGTTCAGAGCACTGCAGAGATCACGCTGTCTAGACTCTGGTAGTGCTATAATGGGATTCAGCCAGATTACTGTGATTACACTTGTCGTTGTAATACGGGGCAGCTCTCTGGGTAGCCACAAGGTTTCGGTTTCATTCACTGATATGCCAGGTTAAATTCCTCAATGACTTGGACCCGTAACTACATACAGGGAGGATTTTTGTCTTTTCTTCTCCTTATATAAAGAGATAGTTGAATCCCGAACATGCATGTGACTGAAATCACAGCATTTAAATAGGTTACATAAAGTAAATGATCAATACTGAAATGCCATAGCTACTGTTGGTGTGACCTTGTTTAGGATAGCAACTGTGTTGCAGGGCCTTATTAGAATTATTATTATTTTTAAAATATATCTTTTTATTGAATTTCCATAGATACATAGATACATTCATAACAAGAGTAAGTACAATACAAATGAGATCTTCATCATACAATAAAGAAAATTATTTCAGTGGATTGAAAAATAAATTAGGATTTAGGAAGGAAAAAACAATAGAAGTAAAGAAAAACTGAGAAAAGAAAGAAAAAAAACAAACAAACAAACAAAAGCACACACACATACACATAAAAATACTCACGGGGAAGGGGGGCACCAGTTGTATATTTTAGAAGTATAATAAATCTGCTGGATGTCAATTAGTCAAGTCAATCAAGATTTCTTACATAATTCATAAAACCATCCCAAATTTTGTGAAATTTCTGGAGGGTATGAAACCAAGTAGTTTTGTGCATATACCTACAAGTTTGTGTTTTTTTTCTCAGTATATTAGGCTGCTCTATACATCCAGAACTGATGTTTAACTGTTTCTCTTTGTGTTCAAAGGGCTTCTCACTAATACAATCTATGACCAGTAATCTGTGAAACCCAGTCTGTAGCAAAAAAAAAAAAAAAAACTGGCACTGTATGTTCTGCAAACTTCAGACACTGAACACAAACAGCTGTATCCTGGGTGAGTCCCATGTTTGTTTGACCCTAATTTTCCTCAGTGATCTCCTCCCTTCCAGGACATCTACAGACATTAAAAAGTACTCATTCGTCAGAACCAAGATGATAAACTTTATTTCATTTTTCATTTGAACAAAAGTAGTACATACCGCATCCACTCTTACCATTTTACCTTTCACTGCCTAAATGCTTACCAGACATGAATGAAATTCACTCAGCATAAAAGGAGAATCTGTAGCTTAGACTATATACACCAACTGACCAGAACGCCAGACACTGCTTTCAGTCAACAGGATCCCTGTAGTTGGTCCTCTGCCTGGGTGGATTGATCGATAGTTTTGATGCAAAATATTTACCTTCAAGGATTCTGCTTCTTTTTGTTATATTTTCATCACATCTTTAACATACAGAGTCCTTAACAGAGATAGTCATATTTAAATTACTGTTGCCGTCTTTCATTGTAGCATTTGAATGCCAAAAGAAAACCCAACAATTAGCCAAAGGGTGGCACCATGCCACTTCCACAGTCACACATGACATTCAGGTGAGTCACTTGAAGTGAGTCCTGCCAAGTAAAGGTGTTAAGGTTCTTTAAATGAGGGCATCCAGCTTCCCATATCCTTCCCACAAGGACTGCCAATCCAGCATTGCAGAGACAACCTAAACGGGCTTAGGACAGCTGAGACGGTCACTGAGACGAGAAAAACATGAGGTCCCAGACAGTGGCCCAGTCTGATTCACCTCAAAGATGTCTATGACCTACATGCATGTTGTGGTGTGAGACCTGCCTGTATATTATGGCTTATATGTCTTTGCTTACCAAAGTTACTGCTACAGCTTCTTATTGTTCTCAGTTTTTGTCCTTAAAATACCTAGTTACACATAACACGGCATATATGAGCATAGGTAATGTGATAGGAGGGCTGTGCTTGCTTTGGGGATCTGTGTCAGATACCAATAGGGACTGCTTCAGCCAGTGCAGACTGATCCCTCTCAGCCATCAATCACAACAGGCCCTCAAGATGTTTTTTTCCACCTACATACTTCAAATGTAAAACAACATTACTTGGGTAACATGTCTATACAGGTATCAAGGCTTGATACATAAGACATTGAGTGACATAAAGCATGGTCATTTGGGACTTTGACTGAGGAGGTTTTAAGTGCACTCTTGAGTCAAATCCCCTTTGTTACCAGCTCAGATACTAAAAGGTGTTTTTACAGTAGGTATGAGACTGTTGACAACACAATGGCTGTTGTCTTTCATCATCACTCACCTGTCTGAGACATCACTCAACCGGCTCCCCCCATCGTCAAATGCAAGCTTGTCTAATAGCACATCAAAGCACCATAACTTAATCACCAAAGCTGCGGAGAGAGACCACAACAAAAGCAAGAAACGGTGGGGAAACTCCCCAACCTCTGACCTTTTTTCCTTATGACACTTCCCATGAGGAATTTAAGCGCTCAGATGTGGCACACATGAACCCCTTTCTCTTCAATCCCCAGCCCCCCCGGGATAGGGGCTGCAGCAGGAACCAAGGTGGGGCCAGTTATAGCAACTGGATCATATCTGAGAGAGAACAAGTGGATCCTCTGGAGACTACAACATGCAGATTTCAGAGGGAAGTGGGAGGCAGAGAGCAGAAGTCCAATTTCCTTGTCTGTCTCGACGCCCGAGGTTCCTAGACGGTTTGGTCATATGGGAAACACAGCGAGGGCTTTCAGATGACAGGAAGCATCAAGCTGACCAATCTTCTTTGTTACTGCGTAATATATCACAGGCCAGCTATAATAATAACAGACCCAGGAAGACCTGTCAAAAAAGAATGGCCTTGATGTCATACATCTGCGTAGTGTTCAGGCAACACCACTTGGACAGGTGTCTGAAAGTTCTCAGTGGAAGTCCAGGTAGTAAAGGTAGACAGAAACAGCTAGGCAATACTCCAAGAATACACAGAATAAAGGCAGCAGAAAGGTTTTAATGACGCTTGCAAAACTCTAAATACACTAATAAAACTAGACATAAACTAATGGAAAGTATGGCACTAAAAAAACTAAAACATACTGTACAAAAATACATCTTTCCTCCCCCCCCCCCTTTTTTTTTTTTTGCTACATACATACATACCATAACATTTACAAACCATCCAACTGACTCCTAACTCCAATGTGCATGGGACCCACCAGGTTTTACATTAACTAAGTGTATATGGTAGTGACAGTGATTTTTACCACAACCAGATAATCCTACCCTATCTATTGGCAACTCCGGCCCAGCATTGAAATCAAGTTCGATGACTGGCCAGTCACCAGTGTTTTCCCAAGGTTCTGGTTTAATGATTCTCAGGACAAGGAGTGGGAGTCATAATCAGCCTTTCATGTTGCACTGCCACATTTTGAAAGTAGCCATGAATGGACATAACAAACACTGGCTGCAGAGATAAACTGTTCAGGTACCTGAAGGCTATAGCATTTTTTTAAATTTTTCTTTTATTATTATTATTATTTTTTACACAGTTGGAACAAGAAAGCTGCATTAAAGAGAGCAAAGATTTGAATCAGAGGAATAGAATGTCATTTTGTGATTGTTTCATGGTGGTTATGGTTCTAAAACACATCAGGAATCCTCCGAACAACCATGCAGGAAAGTGTTGTATTGCCAGTTCTTATGTGAATATGAGTGTCCTTGTTAGTAAGAGTCTTGGTGTTGTTTGTTTGTACAGATTAAAGTATAACTTAATTATTAAAAACATTAAAAACCAATCTACTGTTCAATAATGAAATTGATATTAGTTGCAGCTGAAAACACCTCTTTGGAGCACTTAAAGGATGAGGATTTGAGAGCACAAGATGCCACTTGAGAGTCACAGGGAAATGAAAGAGTTACAGGCTGAATGCATGCAACGTGGGAGAGAGATGGAGAGATGAGGGAGAGTTTATTTCATCCCCTCATCTGCTGTCTTTTATTCTCCGAGGCTCAGACCACTGATGTGTATCTAAATGTGACCTGCATATCTTGGACTGATCCCTCCCCGGGGTTCCTAAAACTGCCCCTCTGTGTTTGGGCAAGCTTGAAAGAGAACTGATAGTATTCAAAGTACCATGACAAGAGAGTGACGCACACAGTCACTGAGTCTTATCTTCACATCAGCAGCTGGGAGCCCAGCTTCAGCGCATGTCCGCTGTCTCACATTTCTGTAGCGGCGGTCCCAGATGCAAAACGGGCCATGAAAGGTGCTTCGTAGGTCCATAGTTAGCTGATTTATGAGAAAGTACTGTATAATAACAAAGCACTGCCCATGTCCTCTGCTGTCACCTGAACTGAACCACTGAAGGCCTTGAAATTTCATCAGCTGGATGTGTGTTAAAGCTCCCCTAAGCTACAACCAGATAAATCATAAATCGCTAACTCTTGCAGAAACCCTCCAGGATCCGTCAGCTGATAAGTGAATTATGTTAATGTGGCAAAGCGGTTGGTCTAATTTCAAACAGATTGTTCTAGTCAGAGAACAACAGGATGTATGTTGTAATTTAGACCAACCAAGATGCTTTCCTGCTTTACTGTCAGGGAAACTGGCAGAGAAACCACCCAAACCGAGCGGATGTCACTGAAGGGGCCTTCGGTGCAGATGCTTGTCCAACTCTTCCTTGTTCATATCAGCAGCACAGATCAGGAACGATTGCAGCAATAAGGCAAGTGATCTCTCAAGATATTTCATTTATTTTTTAAATAAGAGGTCAAATTTAAAAGATTTAATCACAAATATTAAATCTTGAGATTCCTTCTAACTGATTTTGACCAAAGAGGAGGTTAAAAATAGAGGAACACTAAAGTTTACACAGTTTCATTGTACCGTGGATGCTTCCACTGAGGCTCAGTGTGGTGTATTTTTGGGAGTTAGCTGGTTTGATGCCTATGTGACATGGTGCATGCATTCTCAAATGACTGTACACAAATTCATGTAATACTTGTCTGTGTATCTGAGGATGTGATTAGTTAGGCTGGATTAGCAGCTGGGCGCTGTGAGAGATGTCCCAGAGGCCGCAGACACTCAGGGACCACAGGCTTTCTCAGTGCTAAATCAATGATAATTTCACTGGTACGCCCCCAAGGAGTCTGCACTTTAATTGTTTTGTGTTTTTTGTTGTCTTTTTTTTTTTTTGCAAGGGTTTTTGGTCATCATGTGCATCTCTTTGTGGTCTTGTTTTAGTTATTTTGTATGCCATTTTTATATTTCCATCATTGTGTTGCATCTATTTTTAACTGTTTTACATTTCTTTGTGGTGGTTTTTGCATCTCCTTATATTAACTTCTCCTTTGGTGGTAATTTGCTTCTTTTATGGTGTTTTCCATCTATTGGTTATTGTTTTTTTGTCATACCTCATAGTCATTATGGATCATTTGCAGTTGCTGCTTTGTGCTGTTTTTATCTCTCTGTTGTGAGTCACTTTGCCCCTTATTGTGCAGGCTTTGCATATTTTTCTTTTGAGTGTGTTTGTAGTAATTTCTGTTCTTGTGTGGTTACTTTGAATTTCCCCATAATCGTTTTGCTTCCACTTTTAGTTGTTTTACGTTTCTCCTTTAGCTGCCTTGTGACTTTGTAGCTGCTTTCTCACCGCTGCACATCTAAACAAATATTATGTAAAAGTGTATTTCAGAGTCACAAAACATGTCCAACACAGCCCCACAATTCAGGTTCTGTAAAGGTGTGGGGGAGGGGGGTTCTCAAGCTTTAGCCATTCATCAAGTATGTATTATTGCCAACATATGGGCTGGTTTCTGGGGCCGTCGGAAAAATGTAGTGAAGCTGCCACGTGTAGCCCACTGCATGAACTGTACTTACTGTATACTTAGAGACTTCAGAGTGCATACACGACTCACAGAGAGTGGAAAGAACAGGGGCTCCAAAAGGGGTTCTTCAGCTCGTTTTTGTCCATGATCGCCTACCAGGGGAATCCTGCACTGGTCACGCACCATCATTAGCAAGGACTGGAAAAAGTGCACTGTGGTTAGGTCACACTTTGCAATTTGTGCCTTTAAACGCTGTCTCTTACAGGATGTCACAGTGGCTTTGGGTCTTGGTTGAAATCAGATCAGGAATTTCAATTGTTCAATGGCATGTCCATTTCTAAAGGGGTTACTTGGCATTTGACCTCAGTATATCTGAATAAAATTGGTAACCATGAGTCTCCCCTTTACAGATATCCCCACTTTATGATCAACCTGCAGTCTTTTCTCTGCAGTACAGAATTTGTTATGTATGCTTATTCTAAAATAGTTTACAAATTTCTGCATACTTTGTTAGCTTAGGTCTTTGGAATTGCATAGATTGTTTAAGACTGGACAGCTAGAATTCAGCAGTCCCATAGCAGCAGTTCATTGCAGATAGCAATTTTTGAAACTGGCACATTTTGAAACCTTTACACCTCTGCATGAAACTTTAACATGAACTGTTATGATCACAAGAATCAGATCACACGACATTAAACTTATATACCTTGGTTATTCAAAAGTCTAGGTATTTTGACATTATAGAGATTTAGGAGATGTACTCATCCTCTAATCACATAAAAAGAAAAAAAAACATTTTTTATTGATTTCAAATCACAGCATGGATTTCCTAGGGTGTTCCTCAAATTACTCACCCCTAATGTGATATTTCTGAGGGATTTTGGGAGAATCTTATCAATTCCTCAAGTGATAAAACCTATCACAAAGTCTTTTTCAAACTATGGTGTAAACCCAAAAATGCTGCAACAACGTATAAAGGCTGTAGTTTATTACATGATTTACATCACTTGTGACATCTACTGTTGACTTGGTATCTCTCCTTAATGTCCCCATCTTAAAAAGACAAAAATGCCTCTGTGGGTCCCTTCACTTGCCCAACCTTATCTTTATTCTTTTCTGTTCCTCTTTGAACCAAACTCTTGTTTAGACTTGTTTACAAGACCAAACAGTGTACAACAATATGTTCAAATTACCCCTGGTGAAATGGCTGACCCTCACCATCAGTTTCCATAGTGTACTCTGTACTTTACAACAATGATCTCACTGGTTGACACATTATGATATCTATCATTTGGCCTTTCTCTTGAGGTTAATTCCTGGAAGGAAGCGATCCAAAGATCTTGTTTAATGACTGTTCTTTTTATATCATTACTCCCAGATCCACAGGGTTTTATTGATATTGTCATTTTAATGGAAGGTGTCTGATAATGCCTGGGAAAAAAAACCAAAAAAAAAAACCTTTACCCTTTAAATTTCCTAAATAAGTTGCTGTGCAACAGGAGCATCAGCAAAAACAGATCACTGGTTCCTCCTAGTGTTCACAGGAGGTAATCCCCCTGACACTTACAAGCACCTCTGAGTGAGAATCTAAACTCAGCACTTACTGTAAAAGCACATTTATTACTTCTATAAAAGCAAACACTGGCACCAGCTGTAAACCTTTCTCTAATGTGTGATTTTTGCTGCTTCTCTTTACCGTAACAGCAGGGGAACCTTTTACTGGATCATTTGGAGACATCACAGAACTGCCTCACTGATTCCTCCCCTGAGAGACTGCTCATGTGTGATTAGTGGTCAGGGTGTGCTTTCACGTCTGATGCTCTTCCATAGGCCCTGCACCGCACGCTACCGTGACTTGGAGAGCCAGACTGGGCCTTGAGTCAGAGCAGCCAGGGCACTTGTGGCCTGCTGTGCTGTCAGCTCACTCATCCAGCTGGGCCTGCTGCGGTGAGGCTATGGCTGCGCGTAGCCCCACAGTTTCTGTATCTGCAGCCATCTGCGGTCAGGAGTCTGGACCTCAAGTGACCAGAACTACGTTCTCATGGTCCTCTGAGGGCAGATGAAGGAAAGTCCCAGACCAAGTCATATCCGACAGACACAGCCTCGTAATTCTTCCTGGAGAGAGAAGTAAATTTTACATCTGAAGTCTTCAAACTTAGCAGTGACTTGTTCCCACCTGCTGAAACAATGACAACATCTTGACCACTTTCCAGTGAAGCCAACAAAATGCCTGGACCGGATGTTATAGACTGGATCCTTTGAGGTTGACCATGAGTCACTGAAAAGGGACAACACCCTCCCTCCCCCTTCTTTCGGTCCCCACCCACATGCTTTGAAGTGGTGGCAGATTGTGCACAAACAACATAAACCTCCCTGCGACAAACGCTGTGATTTACCACCCAAGGCAAGGAAATGGCCACTAAGACGGTTCCATTCAGTTTATAGGGCTGTTATGTAGCTTTCGTACCTCCGGACGGACGCTCTTTTGTCATGGCCACTTTGAGAATGCTGGAAATGAGGATTCCCAAAGTGGAGCCAGAACAAATGCCTGGCCAGGCACCTTACTGAGGCTCACATGCTCAGGACAAGTTTGTCACAACAAACCTCACACTCCCACTGCTGTGGGCAAATGTCACTCCATTCACAGTTTAGGAGGTCCTCTTTCAGTTTCAGGAGTCACACTTCCTGTGTGATCCAAAGTGCACACTGAAACCATGTTAACAGAAAACTTTCAAATTGTGCATTTGTTGGTTATTGGACATATTTTGAGTCACAACAGCTGGAACACATTGACTCAGTTAGAATGAGCAAAGCATTCAAGTTTTAGTCTGATTTCATGAATATGAAACCTGCTGTCACAAAAAGTAAGTATAACTGTATCATGTCTTTGTCCCTGTCAGGTATTTACTCTGAACTATACTATACATGGCATACTATATATACGATTTCATTCAGGAGTATGTTCAATAATGCTATTACTACCCAACATTACAATATTAGCACTCTGTCGAATGCTGTTACATTTCAGAGGAAAGTATTTCACTCCACCACATTTATTTCACAACAATATAAAATATAATATAATATAATATAATATAATATAATATAATATAATATAATATAATATAATATAGGGCCCCACGGTGGCGCAGTGGTTAGCACTCATGCCTTACAGCAAGAGTGCTTGGTGCAGAGGGTCGCGAGTT
>JAOWBC010000002.1:1602475-1615999 GCA_028566105.1 Hypoplectrus providencianus
CAATCCTGCCCCGAAGAAAGAGGCCAGACAAGAAAGGGGTTTATGAGACCCCACTGCTGTGTGTGTGTGTGTGTGTGCCTAAGTGTGTGTATAAACAGCTCCATCTTAGCGTTTTATCTTATCGGGATAGATGACCTGAGAGCGTAGGGGCCTGCACTGATGATGCTCTGTCCTGTGTTATGAACGCCACCAACAGTCAGCCGAGCCCGTCTTGATTTCTTCCAAATCTGTTTCCAGCTTGAAAACCCTTTACTGAGCTTCAGTAACACTCAGCGGATGTTTACAGTTTTTTAGTGAGAGTTGACCTTTGTTTCAACCACTGCCGAATATAAACACATGTAAGTAAACCCTATCTTACAGTACAAATGGATGGTACCAAATGTTTGAGACAGTTTATTCTCACCTGTCACCAGAATTTTAAAATACTAAGTACTGGGAATGCAAACACACATGAAGGGAAAGTAGAGGGATGTACGTGTGTCCTACAGTTGAGTCTGAAATGGGCCACATGTTTTGAGAGCTGTTGTAAACTTTGTTGCTATTAATGTCACTATGAAACTAATGGATATCAGTCGTTTATTTAATAAAAACCTCCATGCTGATAGGTATAAACATTTTTAGGGTCATGAATTATTTTAAACATGAATTATTTTTCCCTTCGGAAGGCCTTTTAAACCTAAATCCATCTGTGTCTTAAATAACATTAGTGGGATTCACTGTTCAAAACGTTGTGTATCATTCTGTAACAGCACAGACACATCTAACAGACTCAGTGTGGCAGTTTGATGGAGACCAGGCCAGGTCCATCCAGGAGATACTCCCCAGCCTCATGCTCAGCCCTGGAGAGCAGTCTCCCCCGGGGAGGGGGGGCCTCACCTCATGGTGACCCCCAGCTGAGACGGCTTTAGATTGATGTGCACTGCTTCCCTCTCCCACACATTGTGTGCTGTTTTGGGGTATTTCCTCTGCCTTGCCTTTAATGAAAAAAGCCCTGTTTACAAGTCACGGAGGGGGGAGTGCTGAGCTTGCGCTGCGGATGCCGTCATAGGGCGCTGAGGACGCTCTTTGTGTGAACTGGCAGCTTCTCCGTCAGCTGTGTCTCAGAGGTTAAAGGGCTCACAGAAGACAGAGGAAAGCTCTGAGTTCCCGCCGTTTGAAGTGACTTGGCTTAATTGGTACGTTAACACTTGCCAGAGAGGCGCCAGAAAATGCTTTTCGGACCTGAGAGAATAAGAAACAGATTTATGAAGTCACTCACAAACTGTATGATCTTCTGTTAATTAAAGGAAACTGAATACTGGCGACTCAGAATTCTGAGAGAGTATCACTCCACTTACTGTGCGTGCCACACTCTCCTGCCAGGACCAGGGTCTTATCTTGTTTTTCCTTGCATCCTCCTGAATTGAAATTACCACCGCAGCACCGCAACAATAACAAACACAGTGAATTAATTACTTGATCAGCCCTACACCTGTGCTCTAAAGGGGCCAGGCGATAAATCAGAAGTCTGCACAGGAAGCTGATTATCCTGACACCTCATCAGTCTTCACAGAGAGCCTCACTGCTGCCACAAGGAGAGGCTTACAAAGCCAAGCTACCTGTATGCTAGCACCACACACGCACACACACACACACACACACGATGGGTCAGTTCAGTCAGTTAACATTGTATATTTCTACAATCCACTGATGCCATATTCTCTATACACTTTTTGTAAGGTGATGAAGCAATATTATGTATAAAGCTGTGTATGTCCTGTGACGGGTGGAAGGGAGGTGCTGTTATTGGGACCAACCAACCAAGGACAGGAGAGTGGAGTTGGCATCCTGTTGGAAATTTTTTCTGGAATTAAATTTTGATTTAGGCCTAACCCTGTTCTTTGCACCTAATCTAAACTAAGGGCTTTTAGTGCCTTACCCCTAACCAAAGAAAAAAAGTTTTCTACACAGTAATTGTAACATGTATACAATGTGTTGACATTTGACATTTGCAGCATGTTTAGCAGTGGTTGCCACTTCAGAATGTGATGTAGCAGTTCAGAAACATACATGTTCAACAAATTTATTATTTAACTTAACTGTGGTTTTCAATTACATACAATGCCGGCATTTATTCTGGCAATTGGCTTGAAATGGTACACCAAGCCTCAGTAAAGGCCTAACACTCTGGCTGGATGATGCATGGCAGTCGTTAATCCCTAGCTGCTGCTGATTAGACTCACGTCCAGGATAAAAGCTCTGACTTTTAGTCAGCTATGGGTCTATTGTAACTGAGGTCATAAAATTATCTTGCATGCTTTAAAATAATCCATAATACATTTTTTTTAGAAGAAAACATTCATATTTTGAAGGTGCCAGGTTCTGACAAAAGCAAAAGTGGTGTTACTTCCCTAGATACCTATTTTACACTGAACGAATGTTAGCACCACCAGCTAATGGCAACCCAGGTGAGATAAGGTCTCAGTAGCACTCAGTCTTTAGAACAATTAGGAGAGGTGCTGCAGCACCTTGTAGTACAGATGATGGATCATAGTGGTGGTGGGTTCGTGGGGTTGATGCTGAGACTCAGGAGTGATTGGCTGAGGCCAGCGTGCAGACTTGACAGAGACTGATCGCAGAGGAGAGGGGCCAGCTGGGTCTGAGTGGGATCTGTAAACAGGCCGGGACAGGAACAGAGGCAGCAGAGGCCCGGGCAGCTACACAACAGCCCCTGTGAGGTGATACAACACATCTGGGGAAAAGGATGAGGGCGTCATGGCAACAAGATATAAACACAGGCACATGGTCCTTATAATTACCCACTGTTTTATTCACACAGTGAACATTACAGACTTTACAGCAGGGGTGTCCAAACTCTTTTTTTCATGAGGGCCACATATAGAAAAATAAACAAAGGACTGGGCGACTCACTAGACTTAGATCCTAGATCTTACAACATTACAGAAACAGATCAAAAAAATAAATAACTTATATATTATAAATATAAACATATAATGAATGAAATGATGAAAATCAATGACGCCTAACAAGATGTTCAGCATATAAATCAATATATTTCTAAATTTTAACTAAGGCCAGTAAAAAATTGATGGCGGGCCGCATTTGGCCCTCGGGCCATAGTTTGGGCACCCCTGTTTTACAGTATCCATTTAATGTCCAGTCCTGAAAATTCCGACAATTGCGTTTTCATCTTTAAGTTCAGGCTGTGAAAGGGAGTATGCCTGCTTTGTGTAATATGTATTAAGGACCAATGTATTTCTTTATTCAAATTTTTAATACTGTTTAATGGTAATTTTTATATTTAAAATACACACTTCTGATCTCACAATGTGCGGTCTTTACAGTGCTGACTCAAAACCTCTGGAAAACAACTGTGTTAGTCTTCCCGGCGTGTGAGTGTTTGATGTGTACATCATAACATATACAGACTTAGCACGAGTTCACAGGGACTAATGAATTTCCGCTCAAACCATCTTGTGTCAGTACAGAGACCACTGGCCTAATCCACCTACCTTCTGCCCAAAATCCCCCTATCAATAAAAAAAGGTATCATTTTACCTTCCCTGAGGGCTGTTAAAAGTAAAGAACCACTCTGTTAAGACTTCCTTTCATAGATGGCAGTGGTTCCGTGCTCTCCTGTAAGCCTCTAATCCCTCTGTCGCCATCACTCGCCCATGTACTGCCCTAGAGGAAGCGACGTCTTGCAAACTAAACCTGCAGGTTTCATGTTGTGTGTGTAGTGCAGGATTCCCGGATTAGGCTAAACATACACTTTTTATTAACCTTGGGCATAACACTTGCTGTAGTGTGTTTTCCGTGTGTGTGTGTGTGTGTTTTGAAGAAAAGCATGTCTGTTGAACCTCAAAGTAACACATTAGTGTTTGTCCCAGTCCCTCTTGATGGTTGCTTACTGAAAGTGAACTAAAGAACAAATCAGTATCTGTGTGTGTAATTGTGAGTGTGTGAGTGTATGTGCATGCTCATGAGCATTTGTGTATAGCCGTTGGCACGGTGCTGTGTAGTTAGGATCCAGGCCAACTTTTTCTGCTGGAATTTCCTGTCTGAATTGAGCACCCCCACCTCTCCTACTCTTCTGCTCTTCACTTCTCTCTTTCTCTGTGCTTCCCTCTCCCCCCTCTGTCACACTCTCTCTGTCTCTCGCTCTTACTGCCGCTTTCTCTCAAAGCACGACAAAGAACCCCCCCTACCCCCTCCAAAATTATTCCTGGCCTGGCCTGGCCTCTCAGGGCATTATTATTATCGTTGAGTACTTCCTCGAAGACATGAGCCCACTCCACTTTCTACTTCAGCATGGTTCAGATCTGGGGCTTCATTTGGACATAATGAGAGAGTGCTTTTCCTTCTTCCCTCTCTGAGTCATGAGACTCGAAGGGTCCTTTGTTAACATTGAACACCTGGCATTGTCTTTAGTATGAGATCAAACAAGAGCTTTTAGATGCAAACTAAAAAGGAGGAGATGGGCAGGATGTTTGGCATGTCTGGAGCCTCATTATGGGGGCTAAAGGGGCAAAGGCATGTTCAATCTTTTAACACCTTTACAGATGGGAGCAGATATAAAGCTGGAAAAAGACCACCAGTGAAAGGTTCCTGTGGGCTAGATTGATTTATGATATAAGATTACACCAGTACAAAAGCCCCTCAGTGCACGTAGCACAGTTAACTACACCTTTAGCGCTTGTCATGTTTCAGAAAATTAGCACCTCACAGTAAAACACTTGTAGGCTGGAAAGGACAACACCAACACCAATTAACTTTTTTAATAGTTTCTACAAACACCTATCTGAGGTAATGACCTGAAAGTGAGGCATCATGATATCATGTCAAGCTTCCCTCAGCATTTGTTCAGATTCTACATTTTCCTGCATTGAAAAGTGCTCCATCGTTGAGGGGTGTGATTTCAGGTACCAGTAAGATGATGAAATATATTTCTTGAAGTCCAGTTTGAGCAGGAAATCTATGATTTAGGAGACTTATGAGAAGTTGAAAACACTCCACAGTGGTCCCAAGTATTATAAAGCCTCTTTCACACATGCAATATGTGAACACAGCAATGTCTAAATAATTTGGACCGGACTTTAAACACACTTTACTCTCCCCTGTTTCAAACTCATTGTAATGTGAAGTTGTGCTAATGCTGGTCCTAAGAACTGTTGTGAATATACAGTTTGAGGGTGGAGTAACCCTTCATGCCAACACACCCAAAGGGGACAGACAGGCAGTAAATCAAGAAACTAAGGCATGTGAATGTTCTTACCCATGTACCTGTCGGTAGCTTTCCCTACAGTCCAGGAAACAATGCTGCTGCCTGGGTGATGGAAGGCCCTGTTCAGCCCTATCACCCCCACATTCAGCTGTCCCAAGCTGGGAGCAGGCAGGGGAGGAAACAGCTCTCTGGGGCTTTTAGTGGGTGCTAGTTTTTGCATGTGTGCATGTATTAATAAGCAGTTTTCATTGATAACAGGGATCCTCAGCTGGTACATCTGCTAGTCTATATACCTGATGTTAGGAGGGTGTCAGGAAAAAGAATTAATCAGCGGCAATAGAGAAATGTTGGAATCATTGCACTTCTTACTGGTGTTACCAGATCAATTTTAACTCTTGTCCAGCGGCCTCTTACTTGGTCGCTCAGCCAATCTATTTGTCTTCTGAGATGTCCACGGGGCTGCAGAACCTGGTCCTTTTGCCTGCACCTGGTCATGTACAATACCGGCAATGTTACTCGCCAATACCCCCACCAACCCTGAAAACCTCCTTGCCAGACAAAAAGAAACAAACATCTAAGTTTCTTGTTGAAATTTGGAATAAAATGCAGTGTGCTCTTTGTTGTTAGTAGTTGCTAGGCTGTAAGAGCTGAGGTAAACAAAAAAAGAAACACAGTTGTCTTCTTTGAGGCAGTGGACCAACAATACTGCATGGGAACACTAGCAAGCTTCCACTTGAGTATTGATTTGTACCACCCTGGGGTTGCTAATATTATAGTAATACTGTAGTATAGATTGTAAGGGGGTAATATACTGCAATACTACAGTTTAAGCAACATATCTATAAGAAGCTACTGTGCTGGCTTGACTTTCAGCACAAGCTTGCTGTCTTTGTCTCAGTGCAGTCTCCTTGTCCCGTGCCCTCCCTCCCCTCTCCACCAGAGATGTGCCAGGCAGCACAAGCAGGGGGCACCTCTCAGACAAAGCCCCAACTTCTGGCTCCACTTGTGAAACAAAGCTCAAACTCCTTTTCCCAGCTCTCACTCCCTCTCACTCATTTACTGGGTGCCTCTTTTGGCTTTGTGACACACAAGTTGACTCGGAATTGGCCGCCTGTCTCACAGACAAAAGCAAGGGAGGGTCACTGGCTGAGATCCAGCGGCGTAGATCTTGATAGAATCACAGAGCCCTTGGCCTTCTGAGCTCAAAGACGAGAAGAGACAAGCAATGCGGGGCACCAGACAGATTTTTACAACTCACTTTGGCTCCACGGGCATTCCTGTGGGAGTGCAGAGGAGCCATTTGAGCTTGTGACCTATTCTACCTGCAGACGGTCAATGATTTGAAAAGAAAACGTTATTTGTTAATTTTACCGCTATGCAATTCACCATGCTTTTAATTTCTGGAGACATCCCTGCAGAGATTAACCCAGAACATATTGAAGACAGACGTCCTCTGATAGTACTACATATCATCATGTTCTAAGCTGGACTTCAAAAATCCTTAAAATGTCAAGACAGACACGCTGCTATTTTTTTTTTTTTTAAATCTTCTTTGGAAAATGGTCACACAACCGAACCAATTGCATGGAATGATCTTCATAAAAATCATAATCAACTGCATCTTTGGCTTGACTGATTTCAGCAAAACAATCATCGTAGGGTAGTGCCTGTACTCAAATTCCACACCAGTCAAATGGTTCACAGTTCAGCACTGCCCTCAGGGAAACTCTCCTCTCCCAGTCGTGTGTAATCCCTTCAGAATTAACTAAGAACATGATGGTACAACGTCATGATGATTACCTCAATCACAACGACAAAAGGCTCAATCAGGGTTAAGTAGCAGTAATGTCTGTCTTTGTGACTGGCATCACCTAAAAACAACTTGAAGTGTTGAGCCACAGCCTAAAGGCACAGAGTCCTGTTCCACCTTGTTTTCACATCGCTGTGTGCAGCATGTCAGGACCCCTGAGGCACAGCTCAAACGGGGAGGTTTTTCGCACTATGAAGACACAATCCAAAGGATATTCTAATCGCTGCGATTACAGTGACTAACACTTAATGCAAATTATTTTTCCTCTTCTGCAGAAAGAGGATTGTTATTCATTCTACATTATTATTGTCATCAGATGCATAGACAGCTACTTCACAGTGATCAATTAAGAAAACAAACTGAATTGATTGAAATTAATAAGTAGTTAATGAAACTAGTTTTTACTGCTAGCACCACTGTACTTTTCCTTGTTCTTCTATTAAAAAAAGAGTTATTGGCCCGACTGCCATTATGAGTGAATTAGAAAAATCCTTCAGACATAAACATCAATATGCTTGGGACACTGGCATTACGTTGGTTTGAAAAGGTGCACCCGTTTCCCCTTTGTCACCCAGTCCCAGTCCTCCTCTCAGATAGAGATAATGATCTGCTCTCACTGAGCTCCGACCTTTCACCTCTGTGTCCCTGCTCCCAGGTCATCCCGGGTTTACTGGACCGTACAGCCAAAGAATACTAATAGCAACTAGAGATAAACCTAAGGGAGCTGCAAGGCACTGTGCTCTCTGTCTCTGTCTATCCATTGTGTGCGCACACACAAACACACACACAAACTATTCAGAGTTCCTGTTTTTGGTTTTGTTTCCATCATCAAACATTTGAAACTGTAGAAAAAAGTAGGCTTTAGTCTATAATTAGACCGCCTCCTTCAATAATGTCTCCTACTCAGCTCTTGTAATCACAGTAATTAATGAAGGTCTGCTGTGTTGTCCTAGTCAGACTTCCCTTAGGCCATCAGACTATTTATGACAGGAAATAGTGAATTTGTGCATTCTTTGTCTTACACATAAAAACACTTTCATTGTTGTGTAAACCATGCTGCAGTCTCATTGGACAGAGAGGGCCATTAATGAAAAAACAGTTCTCGGGGCAAAAGCCACAGACAGTGGAGGTTTCAATTACGGCTGGATTACAGGAACTGTAAAAACGTACAGTTGCTCATGCTGCGTTGCAGGTATTAGTCAGGAATGGCATTTCAGACTTCATGTTTGTTTGTCTTGTTTGGTATTTTTTGTTATTTAGCCAGCTTTTAAAGAAAGTGTTATTCACTTTTTCTCAATATTTTTTTTTAAATTCTGACCTTGACTCTCTTTGCAGGTGGCCACCACCTCTTCCCCACGTTTCACACGCCTATCCCCATTGACATGAGACACCATGAAGGGCGCTACCATTATGAGCCACATCCGCTCCACAGCATGCATGGGTAAGTATCACAAAACATCATAAAACAGTTTTCTAAACTTTTTTCAACCAGATTTTGTTAGAAATTGTCATGAGTAGTTTTGTGAAGTTTCTGGAAATAGGGAAATGTGCATAAAATTATTCATTTCCATTTAATGTAATTGGGTCTTTTGTTAGAGGGCTTCACTTCGTGGAAAAATCAAACAGCTTCAATAAAGACTTCAGGCAAGTTTATACATATAACATTGTAAAACTATACCTCACAAAATTATCTTCCGAGCAATCCAAGTGAACTTTTACTTGTTACTAAAACTACAAGGGACCATGTATGCACATTCACACATACACCACCTCACATTTGGCCTCCATGCCAAATTCAGCCTACTAGGGCAAAAAATGTGGCTGCCAAGGTTGAGAATGACAAATGGTCCTTGAGAAACAGGTTATTAGTTATGAAAGGGGGTGGGGCTTGAAAAACTACCCATCTTCCTCAGCTTTGTTGGAAGTTCAAATACATCATAGCCAGTAAAGATGTACAGAGCAAGAGGGAGACAAAGAAAGGGAGCGGCACATGAACACAATACAACAGAGCTCTGATCTTTTTTTTGTTACTTTTCCTGTATGTTGGCTGAAGCACATAGTTGTTTTACTTCAGTACAACTGGCAAGACTTAGAAAAATATTTCATTTTAATATATGAACATGCACTACACAGTTTAGAATAAATAGGCTGGCAGTCCAGTTCCAGTAAACTTGTATCCTGACCTGACCTACAAACAAACACTAATTTATGTCCTGAATCTAGTAATGTGGCATTACCATAAAAGTCTGGCCTTCCTAACATTACCAGGCCTCCTTCTGCTTATCTAAAATATTCGAAAGAAAGAAGGGAACCCAGGAGGAAGATCAATAGTGGTTTTGTGAAAACTGCACAGTTACATTTAAATTCAGCAAGATCAGGTGATACACAGTGTAGGCAGAGCTATTCATCACCTGCAAAGCGAGGGAGAGGAGGGGGAAACAGTGTGGCTGTGCACCCGCTTTTGTTTTGATTAATGTGATGTGACTCTGACAGAGTGCTCCCACTAATTCATCAAGACCTTGATCTAGCTGTCTTTTCCCCAGCACGCGCCAAAATCACCTAATTACCGCGTGTTGTCCCGGCAAAATGGAGCAGGGTGTCGGTGCAGGGCGCTTGGTGGCAGCATTCTGTCAGGGGCTGGATGCTGTGTGTCTGAGTTGTACTACCAGTCTGAAGGATCGTGTAAAGCCTTCATCACTTTTTGCATGTAACATAATGAGGGCTGCAGGTCACAATGTCGTAGCTGTCATAATGCAGATCCTGCAGCACTCACTGCTTTGTTACCTGTTTTGCTCCCTGGCTGACAGTGCAGGGGAATAGACAGAGTATGTGTGCATAGCATTATGAGTTACATTTATGTGTAGCAGTAGCTTACAGCCCAAGTGCAACCTATGTTACATTTCCTAACTAGCTTTTACATACCATATCTATGCCATTTTAAGAACTTGAAATACTAAAAGGTCACTTTAAAGATTGCTTTACCAATTCAGTGTTGAAGTCCTCTAACATTTTCCGTTCATGATATTTCACCAAAAAAGAAGTCTTTGCAACTGGGGAAAAAACAACTTTAAATTATGCACTTCACAGTGTAACTTGGAGGCCATTAACAATTTTGCAAAGACAAACAATTAAATCAAAGAAAGTCAGTGAAACCTGGACTGAACTGCAGAAGTGTTAACATTTTTATATATATCAATGAAAGTCAACTTGCACCTTGTCTTATGACTTATGCCATTATATGACTGCAATATACTGTATATAACCCAACTTCTAGCCTTGATTGTGCTGGTTCCATAGAGGTACGGGACCTAAATATTGCAGTGACAAAAAAAAAAAAAAATGTGAAATTGCTTAGGGTTCAAAGGTTTATTGGTTTGCTTGTTGAATTTCTCAGGCCCTTTCAACCCTCCGTTCAAAAGCCATGACACAGGTGATTGGAAAAAATAGTCCCCTGCTGGGCAATGTGATTAAATGTAGACACATTGTCAAGGGAAACAGTGTCATTACATGAAGCCCCTTTGTAATATTTCAGCGTATGTCTAAAAAGTCTTCAAGGAGGAAACATGGCATATCTGATGTGCCTCTGTGCCTGTGAGTTGACAGTAAACTTAGACATATACACACAGTAGTCATGTGTTGTTGCTGCATATTGTGGAGTCGGGCATCTTCTCTACAAACCCACAAGCAAGGAGAGCCAGCCACCGTGCCAGCATGTTTGACCGGGTAATTAGCATCCGAAATCCAGTCTTCCGTTCCCAGAACCTCAACGACAACGCAACGGATGAGAAAAACAGATCCCCCGCTCATTCCACAGCCCGTATTTATGCTTTTCGAGAAGCAGTCGGGGGGCAAATTGCAGCACTGAAAAGTTGAAATATGCCCAAGGTTTTTGTGTGGCAGAGCTGCGGCCAACACCGCCTCTGTACGCAAACAGATGTGGTCCCGCTCACCAAGCAATCAGCCTGTTCAAGGCCCACAGCCCCACAGCACGGAATGTGTTGATTAAATACAGTTTCAAGATCAGCCATTCGGGTTGATGTTGTTTTTCCCGTCATTGTTTTGGTTTGGTTAACATGGAAAGGGGAAGGGTGGGGGTAAGGGCTGGCAGATTTTTGGGTCTGATGATTGGCTGTCAGTGGTTTTGACAGACATGTTGTTATCTTATGTTAGTGCTTGTTGGCTCCAGCTCTGGCTCATCGTCACGGCTAATGTTTGAATTTGGATGCTCCCCTGAGTTACAGCGAGGAATGTGCTGCTAAAGAGACAAGGGAGCCATCAATCAAAAGACCGGGAAGTTTCAAATCAATAGCTTGAAATTTTCACGGTCTCAGTGTAATTTTCTTGCAATGAAAAAAGACTAAATGGTATGTGACAGCAGTGGAGCCGAATAATGGGTAATTATCTTCTGTATAATCCCATCTCATTTAAGTATATTATCCCATCGTCTGACATAGTTGTGCTGGGCCCCTCCTTTGTACACAGTTCTCGCTTCTTAGGGAGTACAGTATCAACTTGTGTCCAAATCCTCAGCATCCTGATCAGGGCCCCAAAAACAACTAAGGCAGGATCTTAGCATGTCCCCTGTGGGGCAGCGTGGTGATTTATCTTGATCGCCTTGGCTGCCCAGAAGTACAGAAGGGAGTGTGTCACATCATAATTCATCCCACCCTGAGCCAGTAGGGAAAATGCCAGAGAGGCAAATTCTGACTTGTTGGTCAGCCAGGAGGGCAGTGAGGCAGACAGACAGAAAGGGGACTTGAAGTTGGATTGTAGCTTTAACACCTCACCCTGAGAACAAGTTACATATACAGCATCTGGTGGCAGTGAAAAGGACCATCAGGTCTTCACTTACAGCAGACCAATTAAATTGCTGTAAATTCACACTGTGGTGAAACCTAATTATGGATTCATGTATGCAAGAATAGCTTTACTCAATTTCAGGGGCAAACTTCGGCTGTCTGAAGAACAGGGGCGAGAAAAGTAAAAATGGCACCAACTGCATGCAGTGGGGCACCAGCAAGCAGAGATTTCTATCATATAGCCCCCCATATATGGCATGCATCACATGTCTAAACTTTAAGGGCACCCTCAAGGGCCTCATCCACTTGAAGGGCACCCTAGAGGGCATTTTATCAAACTTTCTCTATTTACAAACCCCCTAAATGGCACTTTGTCATCTTTTGTTAACCATTGGAACATCCAAAGTATAGGTTTGCAGTGCTTTTTCAAACATGGGGCAACAAGGGGGCACTATGAAGTATCTCTGTGTATGAAGTGTCTCTCAACCTTTTCCATAAGTGTTTGTTACTGGTTTCCACACTCTTCTCTACGTACCCCTCTGGAATGTATTTACTCATACAGTTACTCATATGCTGAACAAGCTGCACCATGTCCAAAATCACTTTTTCTCACAGCGGAGCTTTAACAATGGAACAACAGAGAGCATGTAATCACACAGTACAGAATACTGGGACAAATAGCAATTACCTAGTTGAAAGAATGTCATCTGCTGATTCACATTGTCTTCCTAACCATCTATATATCCCTATTCCTGCTCAAGTATCATCCTTAAAAGGACAAACTCCTGCCACTTTTATTTGGCATTGCAGAATTTAGATTTTTCAGCCACATGTGAGTACCATTTCTTCGTGTGTTTCCAACAGTCCTGCCACCCATATTGTTCAGGTTTGATGGAACTTTCTTTAAATGGCAGCCACTAATTAAGAGACAGGGCTCTGAGGCCCTCAAAGAGCTTCCTATTCAACCTCTGCGACTGAAGCCTCTGGAAAACACACAGACTTCAAGTAACATCTTGTCAGAAAAAGGGTGGATCGACAAGGCTTCAATAATGGTACCTGCCAGACAGGACTGTTATTTGCAGCCTCCTGACAGGCAACAGCAGTAAATTTCACCTTATTATCACGGCCTCATACACACTTGTGGTCGTCGGAGAGATTTACTGCAGCTACAGTGATGTGTGTCAACACGCTGGTTTGCTTTTAGCCAAGAAACAAAAAACTATTGTTGACGGATAAAGGTGCGAAGTAAAATGTTGCATTATGTTTTTGGTAGGTGGAGCATGGAGAGGGGACAAGGTTGATTAGAATGGAAATTAAATGAATTTCCTTTCAAAGCAAGTTTACACTTGTAGTTTGAATTCTGTTTTCTTTTCGCGACCACATAAATAATGATGTTCATATCACAACATAAAGTGGCTCATCTTTTCATTATCGCAGTGTCTAAACTTGCTTTTGAACATGAGGCTAATGGACTAGCACATTAGTTCCGGGTCCGTTAGCGAGAATTGGTGACAGCACGAAAATTCGGCATGGAATTACTGTTTTTTTCAAAAAGAATAACAGGATATTTTGAAAAAGCAGAAGTCCTATGTGCACAAGGATTACATTTAGTATTTTAAAGGGATAGTTCGGTTTGTTGAACATGAATCTGTGTGGCATCAGCATAACCAGTGTCGTGCATTCTCACTGAC
>JAOWBC010000002.1:1633750-1644935 GCA_028566105.1 Hypoplectrus providencianus
ACACACACACACACACACACACACAGCCCCCAACCCACTGCCTTCCCGCTCTGTACCAAAGGCAATAACTCCTCTTCTTTCATATTTCCTTGCGGCTTTGGCGATCATAAAGCAGTCTAAACTGTTTAGTCTCGGCGGCGGGTCCTAGTCTGACTTATGGGCTGCTGTGCCTGGTGCAACAAGGACTCCACACATGTCTCTGCAGCGGCCTATCAACCCAAAAACTATTGCATGTTATTTCCTTGACTGTTATCTGATTCCCCTTCCATTACTATCTGTGGTGACTGTGTGGAATTTGATGGTTTAACAAATTAAATGGATGGTAAAATGAATAGGAGGATGAGTGGGAGGGCTAATGGATGTATACATGGATGGAAAGATAGGTTGGGATGTGTCTGGGCTAATGGAATTACTCACGGATAGATTAAGGAGTGGCTGAATGTGGCAATGAGTGGGTTTTTAAAAATATTTATTAAAATCTGTTGTTGGTTTATTGATATTTATATACAGGAATATAAAAATGAGCATAGTAAAAATAACTGTATTTCTCTTACATTTGTGCCTCGTAATGTCATTCAGAAAATTCAAATGTAAAAATAAAAATCTTGTCCCTCTCAGTGGCAGTTTTATGTATGCATGGGATACTGGGCTCTACTCGAGTTCTTAAAAAATATACATCTTAAAAGTTTTGAAGCCAAATCACAGCAGGGGTTTTTCTATGGTGTTCCAAAGGTGTTTGGGTGTTAGGATTTATAAATTGTTACATTATCGACGAAATTAATAGTAATATACATCACATTTTCGGATCACATTATCATTTGAGATGTTTTAAAACTGCCACTGGTGACTTCACAACCCTGTCTCTATTGTCTGTCCTTCAGAATGCCAGTGGAGACCCAGCAGTGAGTAGCACAGTAAACCCACTGACCACCAAGAGGTCAAAGGTGAAGACCGAAGTAGAGGGTCCACTGCCCATCTCACCTTCCTCTCAGGTAAGAGAATGAAAAGTCAAAGTCAAAATAATTTATTTTTTGACTTTAAAGATCCTATAATCAATTGCATAGCTATCACTTTCAGCACATCAGCTGCTGAGTGGAAAAAAGTCCCTTCTTTAACTGTAGTTGCAAATTTGTCTCTAATTGATTATAGGTAGTGAATACAAGTGCAGCTTTAATCAATGGTTAGAGGTGTGTCACACATTAAGATCAAGCAACAACTCATTAGGTTTTAGATAAGATAACAGAGATGCAAAACAGTACAGAATGCTTCTGTCACATATTGACCACAGATTCAGGTAAAAGATGCAGTCTAAGTCTTCCCGTTTATATGCTTCACATCTATACTGTGCTGTCCCCTTTCTGCAGGACCACTGTGGGGGGATCTTGGACCTTAGTGAGGATCTGGACAAAGACGAGTGCAAACAGGAGCCAGAGGCCATATACGAGACCAACTGCCACTGGGAGGGCTGTAGCAAGGAGTATGACACCCAGGACCAACTGGTTCATGTGAGTGAGAAGCTTGGTATCTTGAGATAGACTAACTTATTCCAGCACAAGCAGCCTATTTCAGTGTTTTCCAAGTTTCTATGACATGGACCCTCTTTTATAAAAATCTATTGAGCCCCAGTCCACATATGGTTGTATCTATAAATCATGCATAAATAATTCAGATGTTTCATCTTGCAATTTTAGATGCTGTCATCAATATTGGGATTTTTACATGCTGTATTGAAAGTAAATGTGGAGCTGTAACACTGCATTTTGTTGTGTTTTAAGTGAAAAGTTCAAACAACTCTTCTGCTACTCATTAAATCCATGCTGATTGAGTCCAGTCAGAAAGCTGTCCAGTAACTGATCCTTTCCTGTTGACACGCGTAACGTTAATGAGCCTCTGGCTCTCGCCAAATTCAAGCCCAAGCCCCGCAGCTGTCCTCGCCCCTTCCTATCCCCCAACCCCTCAGCCCCATGACCCCCTAACCCCTAACCTCTCACTCGCAGCAACACCCCCCACCCCCAAAGCCCAGAGGGCTGGCCATAAATCCATCGTCATGCCAGAAGCTCTGGAGTTACAGAACCTTGTGCTCCCCCTTTAGCGGGCCGACTTTTCTCCTTGCTTTCCACTTTCTGACTAACTGTCAGTCATCTCAAATCAGTAGTGGTGGGAGGGGCATGTGTCAGGTCTACACACCCAGACACTGATGGGAAAATGTGGTGAGCAGGGTGCCATAGGCCGCTACAAGTCAGGACCAGAGTTACCTTTAAAAACTTTTGCCCTAAATCCAGCTCCCCAGCCACAAACTCTGTGAGAGCTTGCCAGGATATGTGAGTAGGCGAGCAGAGGGTCTGGGATGGTTTCTGGGTGTGGATGGACAATGCAAGGCCAACACATTCTTCAATCCTCACCGGACCGTATTTTTTTTGTTTTTTGTTTTTTTTTAAGCCTTTGCTTTCTATGAACTTTATAAAAACTAATCAGGTTTGTAACAACCAGTTTTCTTCTGTAAAACCTCATGACAGCATCTCCCTCAGCACACCCAGGGTTTAACACAAGGTTAACATAAAAACACACCTGTGGGTTTTTCTGGCTCATGCGTAGCCAAAGTAATTCCAAATGATGGATTTACAGTCGTGTGTAGCCTGAAAATAGAGGCTTCTGCTTGTTTCCATTTCTCCTCCTTCATCCAAAATAGATTTCAGCAAAATTGTCAGCCGCTGAGCTTTTTCACTGGTTGAGAAGTGGCCACATAAGTGGAGTGCTGTGGGCCTGGATGTCCTCAGGAAATGAAGCGGTTCCTTTGGGTGTGTGGATATTTGCGTGTGGTGCACAGGATGAGACTTTTTAAGAGTGTCTCTTCAGAAACCTTGAGTGTTGCATTAATTGTTACTGATGTCTGTCTCTCTTTGCCAACTCAGTCAAACCACCAAAACATTTCATACATGTCTCAAACCCGGGTAAATGGATAAAAACACTGGAAACAAATTAGTGCTTTCCCCCAGAAAAGCACTGATTATCATAACACAACAAGCTAAAAAAGAAAAAGAAAAACACACACACACACACAGCATTCCATAATTATTAACTTTTATCTCTAAAGTTAGGATACTTCACATAAATCAGTGTTTTATTACAGATTTAAAATAACACTTTTTCACTTTATTGACTGAACTCAAGCACTCCCAAATACAGCAATTTTCTTCATTGCATTGAATGATTTGAAATATATAATATAATATAATATAATAGAATAGAATATAATATAATATAATACTTTTTGACTGTCTGCAAAAATAACCCTTTGGTTCATTGAGATATCCGTTTGTTGACTGTTTTTGCTGCTTGTAAGGTCAGTGTGTTATGAGTAAGTTTTGGAGATTTGTAGTTCTCTTTGGCTAAGATGGTGACGCAGACCATTGCAGTGAACATTGCTTGTTAGCACTTGAAGAAAGAGAATTCTCTTAGGCTTTTCAACAATAAAGACAATTCTGTTCTCAGATGTATTTGACCAGAACTAATATACAAGCTTATACAAATTTTAAGCAAAAAGAATCATACAGGAAACATTGTCCTCCGCTAACTTCCTGATCAATAGGAAGAATGGATGACTTTTACTGGGATCTAAGGAAGTACCTCATCCTTGAGAAACACACACACACAGAGCCTGAAAAAACAAGCTTTTATAGTTTTGTCTCCTGTTGACAGATGCATAATAACTGTCAGCCATAATGGATGGCGCCGCCACTCACTATGTCTGTGCATCTGTGTGTGTGAAGACACATGATGGATAGAGAATCTTCTGGTGGGAAAAAGACAAGAATTTGCTGACTCCTAATTACTAACACTGATCCACGCAAAGTCATACATGCTCACACACAAACACACACTCTGTGTCTAGTTACCATTTTGACTTTAATCTCAACGTAGCGCTGCATTGTGCTGATTACTTAAATTGTCTCTGCAGCACATCAACAACGACCACATCCACGGGGAGAAGAAGGAGTTTGTGTGTCGCTGGGAGGAGTGTTCCCGGGAGCAGAAGCCCTTCAAGGCTCAGTACATGCTGGTGGTCCACATGAGACGTCACACAGGGGAGAAACCGCATAAATGCACGGTAAGAACCTGAAAACACTGGACTGTCAGTACCTGTTAGTCACTCATAATAATGAACCTGTTGAGTTTTTATCCATTCTTTGGCTGTTGAACATTCTTTCACTACCACATTATATTTTGTGATTTTTAGGCCCTGTTGTCTAGTGGTGGCAAACTGTAATACTGCTATTTAAACAAACCAAAAAAATAAAAAACATCCAAAATAATTTATATATGTATTGCTTTTTTACAAAAATGCGATGTTGTTGAAATTCTTGAAGTATGCAGAATTGTATTTGATGGGTTAATTGACTGGTTTGCTGGTTCATGTAGTGGAACTTGGATGTTACTCAGCCACATCAGCAGCCATGCAGTCTCTACCCTGCAATCCTGCTCTGTGCCTCAAAAAAAAGGAAAAAAAAAAAAAAATGTCTTTGTGCTTAGCTCCAGTGATATTTTCCATGTTGATAAATCATGAGGGTGTTACTGAAGGCTTCATTTGCTGTGTGAAGATCAAATTGAAGGCCTGTTTGCTTAGCTTCAAAGCTTGCTCACAGGCTTCTTGTGAATGCATTAAAACAGATGACTTGTGAAGGAGAGAGCTGATTGACAGCGTGGGCGTGTAATTAAAATCTGCAGACAAGCAGGGGGCCATGGGTCCTTATTAAGACCAGGCTGTATACTCTGCACAAATCCCACGTGCATCTCCTCGTAACACCCTAACTCCCCTTTAGTCTTGTCTTTTAAAGGAGAATCTTCTGACTTTTATATCCAATTTCTGAGCCAGTCTAATTTGATCCCCTTTTCATTTCATAGCCAATTACGTCCACAATGACTGCTCACAAGGAATACCAAATTATAGCTTGTACAGTACAAGTGAACACAAAGGCTAAACACAGACTTCTCTTTGTCTCAACAAAGCACAGCAGCCAAAGAGCTCTACCACACCTCACACTCAGTTTAGATATTTCACATAATAGCCCTTTTTAACAAAGTGTAGCACTGCTTTGCTTTTGTGTGGCATGCCACAGTAGGTGGGCACCATTCCAAGAGCAGATTACATTTGAAAACTGAAACACAGAGCTTTTTTTTGTTGTCGTCGCCCAGCTCTTTTCTCTACACAGCTGCACACAAAACAACAAAGCACTCAGGCATTTAGTCTCACTGTCTATCTCTATCTCTCTGCAGTTTGAGGGCTGCGCCAAAGCTTACTCTCGCTTGGAGAACCTGAAGACCCACCTCAGGTCCCACACCGGAGAGAAACCATATGTGTGTGAACATGAAGGCTGCAACAAGGCCTTCTCCAACGCCTCAGACCGGGCCAAACATCAGAACCGCACACATTCTAATGAGGTATTTCCATGCACACACATCAATCAACTGAGACATTCATTGAATTTTATGTATTGAAGCCACCATCAGCTCAGTGTTATTGTATTGCGGATAATGCAAAACTAGGGGAAACCATCAAAGGGATAATTTAGAACCTGATCGATATGGGAATTTTTGAGACCAATACCAATTATATTTATTTAAAAGCAGCATTTCTAAACAAACCCAAACGATGTTTTGTGCATGATACATTCTGTAAAAACGTTTTCTTTTCTACCCTTATCTGAAAAAAATACATCAGTATCTACAAGTATTGCTAAGTTTTTCTAATAGGCCAATTTCAGCCAAACACATCTGCCATCCAATGTATAGATCAACATAGGACTATATACTGCACAGACACTATCCTGTAACAATTTAATTTTAATTATGACTTTCAACCCCTCTTGGCAGAAACCATATGTGTGTAAGATCCCGGGTTGTACCAAGCGCTACACGGACCCCAGTTCTCTCAGGAAGCATGTTAAGACAGTCCACGGACCTGAAGCCCACGTCACCAAGAAACAACGGAGCGATGCTCCTCCCAGGCTGCAGCCACCCAAAGGCAACGGGGAGAATGAGACAAACTCAAAACTTGGTGCAAGAGGTGTGGATGGGAAGCTTGAAGCCAACAGCACCTCTAGAGGAGTAGAAGACTGCCTACAGGTCAAATCTATCAAGACAGAGAACTCAATGGTGGGTCCTGATCACATGTATCTTTTGTGTGCAGGAAACTGAGCGTTTATTTGTTATTTCTCTCCTCTGTCAATGTCTATGAAACATACTTAGAATGTGTTCTAGCACTGTATAAAAAATGAAATATAGTGCATAATAATATAAAAATACTTGTAGGTTAAACTTTGGAGTTTGAGTAACTCTACCTTGAAGACAATATATCACTTCCAGCACTCCAAATGGTCACTGTTAATATAACATGATCATGTAATTGCATGCCTTTGTGTGTTTATGGCACAACAAAGACAAGGACACGCTTTCTTTCCTGCTCTTTCCACTTTACTAACATTACCCTGAGGTGAAATCATAACTGCTGCTACTGCTTGCGCCCTTCCTAACTCACCTCTCTGGTTGTTGCTTGAACTTGCTTCTCTCAAGTTAACCTTTCTAATGGACAGACTTCACTGAGGTGAGCTCTCACACTGTGTACCTGCCTGCACGCACCTCCGCATGGGGAGATGTGTTAATGTGTCCTTGTATTTTACAGTACATCTTTGCATTCCTGCATGACTTAAAATGTTCCTTTTTGCATGATTATGTGTTATATATTTTAAATGTGCCCCTTTGTATATGGAATGTACAAATATGCATGTATTGAGACACCCACACACACACACTAACATTAAACGGGATTTTTCTATACACAAGATCACTGGCAGTAGTCCCTGCTGTCGGCTGATGATAAAAGTCATTGTCACATTAATATTCAAAGGCTGGGACTGTTTAAGCATGTGTGCTGAACAAATAGTGCCAGCATCAAGCTGTGATCAAGACTTTAGTTCATTTTCGGCCAGTTTGAATTGCTGTCGCTGCTGGATTGTTGCTCACAGAACTCATCTATTATCCACTTGTTTTCTTGTTGTAAATAAATCAAATTCATCCATAAGTAATGATATTGTGGAACTATAGACCTACATTAATTATTACAAAACACTGTTACAATCAGAATTTCATAAATGTGGTAATTATTTAACATTGTAGAATACATAATTGATTTCTCTTAACTTTGCATGAGACTATATCTTATTATTTTATTTCTTATTTTTAAGTTTCACTCCTTTTTTAACATTTCTTCATAAATAACAAGTTATTGTCAGTGTTACCAAAGCTTGGTAGAATACAATTTTTTGAGTGGAATTTGAACAATGATCCATTATTATTCATAAAAAAAAAGCTTTTATAGTTTGATTCATTCCACTAACATTAAAATCCTCCCTGCTGTCCTCCATCAGACATATCAGTCCAGTCCTGGTGGCCACTCGTCATGTAGCAGTGAGCCGTCGCCCCTCAGCAGCGCCAACAACAATGACAGTGGAGTAGAGATGGCCTTGCACAGCGGAGGCAGCTTCGGGGACCTCAGCGCACAGGATGATTGCCCCATGGTTGACTCCACTGTTCCCGCTGGGGGACAGCATGCTGGGGTGGGGCTTCAGTTGAGGAAAGCTGTGGGTCATGGTGGCTCTGTCACCATCAAGCTGGAGAACATCAAAAAGGAAAGGCTGAAGACAGTGAGGGATTCCTGCCCCTGGGTCAACTCTGCACCACAGCCACCGCAGGGCCAACGCAACAGCATGAAGCTGCCTCCCATACCTGCAGTCGGTAAGTGTCGAAGGTTGAACAAATGTAATCGCTGTCATTTTTTAAGTATTATAGTAAGAAGGTGTGTGTTTGCTAAAAGGGGGCATGCATATGGGATTGGTCCATACCCTAAAAGGTTCGGCGGGTTCCAGAATTGGATGACATTTTGTGAAATTGGACAGCAAATTTTAGGGCAGTTTTGATTTGATTTGAACAATTGTAAATAAGTTGTCAGCATGTAAAAATACCCTTTGTATCCACCAGGTTCCCTGCTGGAGAGCTCCAACATGATAAGTAACTTAAGTGGATCGTACCCTGGCCAACGAATGGGTGACATGTCTTCATGTGAAGTAACACTGCTGAACCAGCTAAATGAGCGGCGGGACAGCACCACCAGCACCATCAGCTCAGCTTACACCATGAGTCGGCGCTCCTCCGGTATTTCACCCTGCTATTCTAGCCGCCGCTCCAGTGAGGCATCCCAGTTTGGTGCCAACCGCCACAACAATATCAGTTCAGCTGACTCTTATGACCCAATCTCCACTGATCTGTCTCGCCGCTCCAGCGAGGCTAGCCAGTGTGGAGGTGGTGTCAGTGGAGGAGGTGGAGGAGGTCTACCTAGCCTACTTAGTCTGACACCAGCTCAGCATTATCGACTAAAAGCAAAGTATGCTGCTGCCATTGGTGGAGCTCCACCTACTCCTCTCCCAAATATGGATCGAATGAGTCTGAGAACCCGAATGGCACTCTACAGCGAGTCCCAGGAAGGCTCATCACACCCATTCCTTCAACCCCCCTCTGGAACTGCACCTCGGAGATGTAGTGATATTGGATATGGCACACGGAGCATGATGCCCCATGAAGTACCACCCAACCTTCCACGTCGAGCGAGTGATCCAGTGCGTCGTCCCACACTGGACCCTCTGTCTTTTCCAAGAGTTCAGCGTTATAACAGCATGAACAGCATGAACCCTATGAATGGTCCATCAGCTGAACGCCACCAAGCACTAGCTATGCAGGGCTATACTCGCTCTGATGGCAGCCTGCAACGCTACCCATTTGCCCCCAGACCACCCAGCATTTCTGAGAATGTTGCCATGGAGAACATGGCAGTAGATGGGATGATAGTCAGTGGGGAGCAGGGTGGAGAGGAAGACATGGTACTTCCAGATGATGTGGTGCAGTACCTTAGGTCCCAGAACACTGCCCCCTCAGGTCAAAACTCGGGGCAAGTGGACTACCATTCCAACAGTCAGGCACAGAGCTACCAGTCTAGCATGGCCCCACCAGCATCTTTCTATGCTCAGAGGAGGATGGCAATGGTGGATGCCACCATGACTCAGTCTGGTCAGGACATGCAGTCCTGCCACATGGGTCCTGCGAGCTCCCATCAGCCCTTTTCAGGACCATCAGACAATATGAACAAGAATAACATGCCAGTGCAGTGGAATGAGGTGAGCTCAGGTACTGTGGACAGCGCAACCAAGCTTTCTAAACATCAGCAGCATCCTCTAAGGGGGAACTTAGCTGTTGTTCAACAGAGACACAATTTTAGTTCCTTCCAGGGACAGGGTCAGGGCCTGGGAAGCAACCAGCAAGTAGTGCCTATGAGTCAGAATATGTCTATGCAGGGGTATGCAAACCACAACAACCAGAGGCTGATGAACATCAACAACCAGCAGCATCAGCAACCAAGGCAATGCAATAGTGTGAACTTTAGTGAGCAAATGAGTCCTCAGCAAGGGTTTGGCCAGGAGACAATCCCAAATTCTATATCTGGGAGTACAAGCATGAGACCTAACAGGAACAATATTGCAGATCCAGAACTGCAAAGTTGCAGAGCAAGGACTCAGGTTGATGGGTATTCTCATGTGAACCAAGTGGATCAGCAGCAAAATTACAGTATTCCTTCTCAGCAGCAGCAACAACACAATAACTATAATGGAGTAAGAGGAATGCTACAACCCAGGCCTCCAGTAGAGCCCAAATCTGTCCCCAGACAACACAATGGGTCTAACATGATGCCTACCAGCCGAATGCCCAAGTCATCTGATTTGTGCCCAACTCGTGGTACTGACACCTCAGAGGCAAGCCCAAAGAGACCCAGTGGCTCAGCAGTCTACAACAGCAACTCTGGAAATCCTAACCCTGCTGTGTTCTACACAGGTCAGATTCATATGTTTGAGCCAACCTTTGATGCCCCACTGTCCCCCAGTGCCAGCCAGGCCCCTGCCAGCAACACCAGTGCTGCAGCCAACATGGCCTCACCAGGAGTCAACCACGTCTCCAGCAGTACTGTGGATTCTTCTACTGGTGGATCTGGTGGCACGGAGCATGCCCAGATCGACTTTGACACCATGCTCGATGATGGGGACCACTCCAGCCTAATGTCAGGCACCCTGAGCCCTGGCCTTCTGCAGAGTCTCTCCCAGAATTCCTCACGTCTTACCACCCCCCGCAACTCTGTCACCCTTGCGTCTGTACCAGCAGGAATTGGCAACATGGCCATCGGTGACATGAACTCTATGCTCACAGCCTTGGCTGAAGAAAGCAAATTCCTTAACATGATAAGCTGAGAGCAATCATCACCTCATCACCCATCCAGTCTTAACCATTTCTACATCAGGAATATATGGATTACACAAAGCACTGATTGAACAATGCAAAACTGGCTATTTCTTATTTTTTTCATCATTGTCCACAGTAATATGCTTATCTTGTAATATTTGCTTCAGATTATAATATGTTACATTAAATAAATAATAATAGGTATAGTTAGGGTTAAGGACAATTTCTATCATTGTTTGTGAAAAAGCCATATATTTTACTTACAAATATATGATAGCCCAGGGTTTATAAATGCATCTTCAAACAACTGCCATTCAGTATTTGCTGGTGTAACAGACCTTTACAAAGTGGTGCACTGAGATCAGTTCATATACATTGTTCATATACATAGACCCTTGCTGAGGTTATCAACATTGATTATCTGAGTATGACATAAAATTATAGTTCACAGGAAATTGATATGATATGTAGATAACAGATGATATTTTGTCACGAAGACCTTTATGTGTATAGATTATACTGTTTGGTACTTGCTTTAAGTTATGCTATAGAACATTGATATTTAACCTAGGGCTGTCAAAGATACAATAAAATATGGACACCTACTATTCATAAACAATAAATGATGAATTTGTTTTTGGAGAGCAGGTCCAGTATTTTTTGAGGTTATCATTCTGTTTCTTCTCTTAAGTGTTATTCATGTTTTCAAGTCAAAACATTCACATTTTGGTTGAAGCAAAAAAAAATTTTTGTGTCGTAATGCTCCATTACCAAGCTACAAATCTATCCCAATCCACATCCACCGTGGATGGCAGATCGTGGTTGGTACGTTATTTGTTTGGACAAG
>JAOWBC010000002.1:1647885-1661378 GCA_028566105.1 Hypoplectrus providencianus
ATGGCCTTATTCATATACACTAATCATTTAACCCCTTTTTATTCTGCCGCACAGAGAACTGAGGGTTTTGGGCAGTGGATTTTTAGCAGATCAACAACAGATGCTCTAAACAGTTGTATTCATCATCTGAGAGCTGGAAACCTGAAGATTAATTTTTAGAAAAAAACAAAACTCTAATGAAGTGACTTCATTAATGAATGGATCAAGTCAAACTACTAAGTAAGCCTATTAAGGAGTAAGGGTTCAGAAAATTAATGTATGGATTTCTAGAGTACGCTTCCATGATATTTTATGTCACATAAGTTTGCTGAACTGCTTATTGTCAATTTACCTGAGTAAGCTATAGTCGTCTGAATGTCCTTGGTCTCTGGTTTGTGGTTGAAAAAGTGTCAGACTTCACAGCAGCTCATGTTCTACATTGACATCAAGTTGAAGAAATGCTTTTACTGCAATAAATGGATACTATGGGGACCAACATATATACCACACAGGAGTAAGATCATGCTAATTAAATCCACTGGTTTCAGCTTTCCAGTGATGACCAATTTATATGATTCACAGGCTGTTTAGTGACCCTAGGGGAAAAATTGCAAGAGAAAAACTAAAAATTAGGCATGTAGGTAAAGAGGAGACTTGTGGGTTAGGGTTCGAGATGTCTCATACAGTAAACCATGTACAGCTACTGCCATGTAATTGCAAGTAATTTTGTTGGATGAAACCCTGAAAAAAAAAACTATTCAAACTACTTTAATGGTCATCTTGAAATGCAACCAATGGTTGCTTTTACATAAAACACCAATACCTGATTTGATATCAAATTAAACCAATTTCTTTGCAGGTTCCATTATGTTGTGTAAAAGCGAGATCTCTTTAGACTGCTTAATGATAACTGCAGTGCATATGCTTCAATAATAGACGAGCATCATTTATGATGCTTTGAAGGCCTGTCTTTCCTCTGCATAAATCTATGTATCTGTCCTGTTGCTCTGCAAATGAAAAGATACTGTTTTCAGTAGTTTTATCCTTGATTCTTCATTTTACATATGGGAGGAAAAGAAGAAAAAACACTCCAGTTTGAAACCCAGGTGGAAAATGATACTCCATACACACAAAATGCATACTGAGCAGTTTCTAAAGTTAGATGGCATGTTGTCCAAAATTAACAGTGGCAGGCTGGCCCTGAAGAAATGGGTCTGAGAGCAACAGAAAACTGGAAAGAGGAGGTTGCACATGAAATAATAAAGGAGAGAAAGAGAGAGCTTCTGTCAAGTTAAACAGAGAAAAGCAAGTGTGAGGTGGGAAGGTGGAGAGAGACTAGAGATAAGCGAAGGGGATGTGGGTAAAAGAAAAGATGCAGAGTGCTAAAAGAAAGAGAACAAATCACTTTTAATTTGACAGCAAATGCAGCTGGGGACTAGTTAGAAGTGTAGACCGCTGATTGCTTTTGCCATTGGAATTCCTTATTCTCTTAGAGAGAGGATGGGAGAAAAATAGCCCCAGGGTAAGGAGTCTCACCAGAGAGGAGAACAAGAGGTTAGTGAGGCAGATATGGATGATTAGACAAAGCACACAGATGAGAGGAGATGGTGTGCTCTGGGGCACACAGCTTTATACTGTAAACACACATCGTACAGTACAATGTATCCATATGTGAAAGGAATTATCCTGGGTTTTTGACAATGTTAAACACATTTAGAGAAGATCCCAGCTCTTGTTTGTTACTCTGAGGCAGACTTTCCTAACATGCTAAAATATCATGTCCATACAGCTAGCGGAAATGAAGCAAAAGTAACCAGCACTCCAGTTTTTCTGTGTTTCTCCCATATTTCAAGAATGAAAGGTGGAAATAGACCAGTGTCTAGTTGGGCATCCTAGTGCACCCCAAATAGCGACATTACTAGAAACCACCACAATGACCGGCAGTGTAATGCTCAGAATGTGATGATATTGGAATTTTCATATATTGTTGTACCATTAGTGAGGTTGCACTTCTTGCCCTCATGGTCAATTAGCTTATGTTCTAAATCTATATGGTTCAGTGGGAAGAATGACCTTTCATATTTTTTTAACTCCCCCTCAGCTAATGCCACAGTGGCTGCTTATCCTCCTGGGATCAAGAAAACTTGTACATGGCTGTAAAATTATTTAGGTATCATTGTTTACCAGGGTCTTGCGCTCTCAGTCTGGCTTCACTTTTGGCCAGAAGAGAAGACAACTTCCCTTCAACTTTGTCTACAGCCATTTTTGGTTGGAGACAAAACATCAGTATAGTCTCAACTCTCAACTCCTCCAAGTCGAGATATTATCTAAACTGTCATTGGATGTACACATCAAGTATATGCAGAGACACATCCCCTCCCTATCGGCTCAGCTGTCCCAAAGTTGGCAACCATCTAATTGTAGCGCTCTTAAGTGCTGCTGCCCACCCATTAAGTCAAAGGCCTTCAGAGGAAGTCAGCTGTTGGTGGTGATATTCACACCCTGCGCCATGGTTGCTACCAGACAAAACAACACGCATCGAAGGGGCAGAGGGTCAAGTGAGTGAAAGATTGCTATCCTCAGCTGACCCACAATGGTGCACATGCAAGCTTGAAAGTAGATTCCCAGATACAGGAAAGCGCTCCTTTCTTTAAAGTGCAAGTAGAAGGCTTTCATTGGCCCAAAGGTTTGTGATGAGTAAGAATGACTCAGCAGTTATTAGGATGACACTTCTGGTTTTGATGAAATGTCTTGACAACAAAAGCTATACATGTCTTGTTGGGAAGATCTCTTTTACTAAGGCCCTTAGTTTTACTTCTCACAGTTCCTTCCATTCATGATGTCATGCATTCTCTCACATAGTTTCCTTGCTGGTCTTGTCTGGATTTATCATTGCTGTTCTTGTTGGTAGCTAAATGTTGTTACTGCGGTCCAAATGACCAGGAACCACACTTGTCTTTAGATTAAAGATGACATTGCTTTAAGATTAAGAATACGATTCCTTTATTAGTAGTGCAGTGGGCAGCACATTTTTTTTGTGCACCCAGGGAGCGTGTGGGGGGTTGGGTGCCTTGCTCAGAGGCACCTCCGTCCATGGCCTTTCAGTCCTGGGATTCTCACTCTCACCCTTTGGTTGCAAGCCTGATTCCTAACCTCTAGGCCAGGGGTGTCCAAACTACGGCCAGGGGGCCAAATGCGGCCCACCTTCAATTTTTTACTGGCCCTTATTAAAATTTAGAAATATAATGCTTTATGGTCCACATATAATATTTGTGCTTAACTGTTTCAGTTTACATTATGATCAGTAAAAATATTTCTGGAATAGATATGCAGAGCATCTCGTTTGGTATCATTTATTTTCATCATCTCATTGATTTTATGCATATATTTATAATATATAAGTTATTTTAAACTGTGATCTCTTTCTGTAAGTCCTTTATGTATTTTTCTATATGTGGTTTGGACACCCCTGCTCTAGGCCAACTCTTTGTTGAACAAAACACTATTTAATGGGCATAGAAATAATAAATAAGGAAAAGGACTCATTGAACCTTTTTTGGTCTTCACTAATGTTGCCCAAAGATAATTGGGTGATCCCAGGACATTTGAAAAGAAATGTTCACACTTTCACCAGCCCCCAGGACCTGTGTTTAGGGCTAATTAACACTACACTTTTTTTTTCTTTTTTTTTAATGTATCTTCACTTCTTGTGTTTGTTTAATCACCTGGATGCATCAGGTCCCCTTAGTATTCTTTTCCACTTGAGGGAGAATTAAGTTAATAATCAGTTCACCAGGTACCAGTTGTGTGTGAACAGTGGTTCATTGTTTTATTAAGCCAGCTGCTGTTGATTCTTCTCAATCCTCTGTTTTGTGGAAATTAACTATTTCTACCAGTATATAAGTAAATACTTTACAGATCCTTGTGTGTAAGCTTGTTTCTGTATAGAAATATATATAGTAGAGACACATTGATAGATTTTGTGATAAAACACTGTGCAAACATGATAGTACGTCATCTATAAGATTGTCGCTGATATATCCATATGTCATGTTGCTGCTATGGATAAAAGTAAACCACTTATTTGAAATGGCCCAGAATTCCATTTGAAATGTATTTGGATGTAGTATCGGAGTATCGGAGTGTGTCACATTTTGCTCTTTGACCTTTCAGGTCAGGTCATCATAATAGAGCAATTCACTGGCTAGGACTGTTGTGCCTTTCTCCCCGGGCTTGGCTCAGTTTCTCATCAAAGGCTTCCTGAGTTGAGTTCTGTGCCTACTGAGATCAGACGGATGTGACCCGTGTCTGAGTTAGGGTTACCTACTGCTCCAATAGAGCGTTGGCTGCTGCTGGCCTAAGGGCAGAACGTGGCCTGCTAAACTCTGGAAGTGCAAGAATTATGATCAAGCCGCACAGAGCCTAAGGGATGTCTGTGATGAAGGACAACATTGTGGCCTTCCTCAGGGTTGTACGAGTCCAGGGTCAGTCTCTAACCCAGATCACGACCTCTTTTAGGTTATCCTCTATTGCCAGCCAGACTGGAGGTCAGATGCTCTGAGAGCTTCGTCATGAGTAGGCCGTTGAGGAATGCCATCGTTTGATTGAAGTCAGGGGGATCTTCTGATTAAAGGCTTATGTGAGTGTGAGGGAGAGGATGACCCCTTCTAGGCTCTTGGTCAGCAACATCTTAAGCTTCCATTTTATGTCTTTTTGACTTTCTTTTCCTGTTGTAACTGGGAGGAAGGATGTACACCCACTCATCTATTTTGCCCAATGCAGTTGGAAATGAATGCTTTAACTGTTAACTGAGTATTGACAAGTCATTGTGAGTGTTGAAGCATAATTCAGTCTTTGTCTGCGAAATACAATGTCATTGGAATTAAACATTAAAAAAGGAGGCAGAAGGGTTAAGGGTTAAAGAGTTGTTAGGGGGACAATGGTGGTGGTATATTCAGGCGGAGATAGCAGGTCAACAGTAGACCTCATATAGCAGTGGTGTACATCATCTGAGACCAAGGAACACACCAAGTGTTTGAGGTTGTTGTAGTCATGAATTGGCATAAAAATATGTCAATCATTAACTTCTTTACTTTTCTTTAAATAAATTATGTGAAAAAGGGCTAGAAAATTCAATTTTTGTAAGTTTTTGCATTTTTTAATAACTAAAAAAAGGATCAAATCCCTGAAATCCCCATTGAGACACCCAGACCTTAAGAAACACCACAGACAAATCCATCACAGGTAGATACAATGGGTTCAGCCAGTCATATCCAATTACAACAAAGTTTGTTCAAAAATATTCAAATACAATAGATGAAAACACTGAAACTCTGGAACATTACTTAGCCCTCTACTGAACAAATATTATGACATTGTACCAATGGATTGCTTCGTTTTTTTTAGTTTCAAATAATCCTCACTGTAGCTTCAAGACCAAGTCTGCTACAGCCTCTGAGAAAGAAGTCAGTGGAGCCCACTAGCAGGCTATCAGAACTGTCAGGGGTTAATATTTCTATATGCATTAAAAAAATAAAGATAGATCTGTTATTGTGGAAAAGAAAAATGTCCCTGGTAAAGACCACAGGGAGTATGGGCAGTTCCGTTTTTGCTAATGTTCCTTTGGTTTGGCTTACTCATATATTCTCAGAGCCACACTGACCGAAGCACCTCCCCAGTGCTGTGAAAAGCCTCTCATCGAAGCATTTTTGTTTCTACTGGAGCAAACACACTAATATACCAAAGGAGGGTTTCCCACCCCAAACCTGAACCCTTGACCTCGTTTAGGGGTTGGGAGACCTGGACTGCTGATGTTTCTACATAAAAGCTGTTGTAGATGGACTAGTATTTTCACATGCACAACACTGTAATTATGTAGTGGAAATGCCAACTAGAACTACAGTTTGAGTAGCAGAGCACAGCTGAGAGACAGTGGAATGAATGGGCTTTTAAAAAAAAAAAGCACTCAACAGTAGAATTTACCCTTACAACCGTGCAAACAGATATTTTAGCATGTTTGTTTTGCTTAATCATATAGGCCTGGAATCCCTTAAAACAGTACAGCACTGAGATGAACTTCGTACCACCATAAATCAATGGAACAAAGAGGATGTTGGTGCCACAAGGCATTTAAAGAAACCAACCACAGCACGTAACGCTCTGGGGTCAGTTACCTTCAAATGCTGCAAGAGTCCCAGCTGGTGACTTGAGTTTAACATGAGGCCTTACCATCTCACAAGTATCATATATTCACCCTTTTTACCCCCGGGGCTGGAGGCAGGAAAGGGGGTCTGATGCAGCAAAAAGCATCAACCCAGACAAAACACAGATTGTTTCCTTCCATACAATGCACAGTGGTCTACTTGCCAAATAAAGTTCCTCTTTTTAGCACACACAGCAGGTCTGTGTGGAATGGTAAACCACTGTGGCGCTGTTAGAAGGAAGGAACAAGTGTTGCATATATCCTGGACATAATGGCAGCACGTGGGAAGTTGGCTATTTTGAGGAACGACTTCTTTCCTCTTTGTTCATTTCATTCATTGATCTTCTTGTCTCATTTCAGAATGCTTTAATTTATAAAATCTTTTCTTGGGGGGGGGGGGGGGTTGCCTACAGATGAAAAGTTAATATCAAGTGGAGGGACAGTCTATAAACATAACTTAAAAAAAAACAAAACAAAACAAAAAAAAACAAGAACAACAAGCAAAATAAATTATTTACGAAGTATTGGATTTTTTTACGTAATTAACATGGTATTTTGTGAGTTTTTCATCTATGACTAAAGGAACTCGCTACAAATGTGCTCTTTTCTTGTGCTTGATGAACATTTGCTAAAGCTACAGTGACCAGCTGTTTTTAAGAAATTTTTATTCAATATGATACTTTTCTGCTTTTCTGCTGGGATTCATTTTTGTGTGCATGCTGTAGATACAACATTGACATATTGGCAGTCTATTGCAACCAGTTGCCTCAACATTAGTGTTGATATGAAGTCTGATGTATCCGCCCAATAATTGGAAGATCAATCTTTTTTTTTTCTATTTACCATTTCTTATTTCTTTTTTTTTTTAGATCTGCTGCGCATTGCTGGTTTTGATGTTTCCATTATATTTGTTTACAAAGGGGAAAAAAGTAGGAAAAACAAAACTTTTTTTTGTGTGTGTGTAAAAAAAAAAAAAAGTTTCCTTTTCCTGCCGTAGTTTCTCTTTCCTGCCCTACATCACCATTGACCAAAGCAAATTTAGTAGATCACCAAGCCTGTAGGGAAAATACATATAGTATGCAAGAAAAAAGGAAATGTATAGAAATTAACCAAACAATCTAGACAAAGAAAAGCTGCGGTATATGCTTTGTCCCAACATACATGTAGAGTAAAAATATTATTATACAACCACATGTAGATGGTAAAAGATTGGTTTATGTGACAAGGGATCAAGCTAAAGGTTGGGTTCAGTTAAGCCTCTTTATATTCTCAACCTGAAGCAGTTACTCACAGCTTTTTTTTCTTTTTCTTTTTTTTTTTTTTTAGTAAAGGGGGTTTTTATATAAATGAAGTTGTTTTGTTTTGTTTTATTTCAGATTGTAAGCCAATTTCACTCAGGGTTAAGAGTTGTTGTTGCTGTTTTCATCATGAACAGAAGCTACATGTTTAGTTTTAATAGGATATAACACAAAGGGCTATGAGGGATGTGGTTCATCCAAAGTTCAATATGTTTTAAGTGCTGTGTAAAGTTTAATATAATAGAAGCCCAAAAGAAAGAAGTATTTCTTTAAATTTTGGAAAGGGCAAGGGCATTGGATATGAGTAAAAACCTTGCTGAACACATGAATGCAGCGTTTCAATCACTGTGAATAATGAAAAGTGTTAATGCCAAATGGATAGTATGTTAAAATACATGACTCATACTTGATCCAATTTTGTTAACATAATGACATTAATACAGTATTATGTGCATATGTGACAGATTGACAGCTCAATCCTTTAGTCCCTGTTGTAGTGGAGCACACACACATTTGAAAGGCTTCTCCTTCTGTTATGATTTTCACCGAAAGCAAAAATATTCTTTTTGATGAAAATTTTACTTTCTGTCAGAGAAATAGCTGAACGTCAGAGCCACTGGGATTTGCTCTTACAGCATTTTAAATGTCCAACGCCTCGTGTGCCTTGAACGTGTCTCACTTGATTATGGTGAACAATGTAAACAAGACCACATGTTTAGCAAGTGTTCGTGCTCTTTTACAAATCTGTAGCCACTGAAACTCACAAGGTATGAAAAATACAGATATTCATTTCAATTATTAGTCCAAAATAATTCATTTTTACTTGTTTATGTACTTAGTGGTAAATAGAAAACACATTTGATTATATATTTTAATAAATTTTTTGTCAACCAAAAGTATAGCATGGGACCTCAACAATTAAGATTGAGCAATTCTTTGAAAACATGGTAACTGGATATCTTTCTGATGCTAATTTTCATATTACTTCACATACATAGATAGAAAATGTAAACATAATTTTGAACCAAACCCGTACATCCATGGTTGGTAAATCAGCATCAGCCTCAACATTAGCTTTTGTGATTTTGTATGACAAAAATGTTCGGTCATTCCATAAACTAGGAAACCCTAATGTAGGGGTTCAGATTCTTATAGATGAGTAACCGATATGTAGTTTGTTTGGTTGCATCCTTAGCAAGTGACTGAAAGAAAAGCACTCAGTACTTGGCTTTTAGTGTAACTCAGGTACAGTGCTAAAGTCCTCACTGATATTACTGCTTTTAGCACTCCAATGTGTCAAAATGTCCCATTTTAGGTGACAATGCATTATCACACATCTCATCTCTGACTACATGGGTGGGGGTGACTAAGAGCAGCATTTTGACTGACAGAAAGCTACTGCTAAATGCTGAACTATATCCCAACACACCCCATACACCAGGAGAGCTATTTATACCAATAAACACGCACATACTAACTGTGAAATACTAATGCATTTTCTATTTGTAGTTAACGCCTCATGATCACTTATGGTTTTTCATTCTTTTTCCTTATTCATCAATGTATTCTGTTACAATGTTGGTGCTGGAGTAGTCTGTGGACGTGTGGAGTCATGTGGGTCTCAGATGTAAACCCACAGTCGGAATAATCAGTTGTAATCATTGTAACTTATTACTGTATTATTTCTAATGGCCAGCAGGGGGCGATTCCCATGGTTGCTAAAAGAAGTCCAGTTATAGAGAAGTCTATGAGAAAATTATTTCTAACTAACCCCCTCAGTAAGTTTGAGTAATGACTGACTTAATAGCTTGTTTCAAGTCTTCTTCAGGACAGCATGATGTTCATTTTGTAATGGTAAAATAGAAAGTTAGACAAAAAGAAGCTGTGTAGTAGTAGTACATGCTGTGTCGTCTGGCAGAGCTGTCATGTGAATGGCAGTTTGCTAACATTGTACAATTCTCTGTATTTTTATTAAACTTTGACCCTTTTACGGTGTGTTTTCAGCTCATAGATGTTAATTGTGACATTGTGGTGACCTAAAAGTACCTTGTTCTGCATTAAATAACGCTACATGACATTCCAGGGTAACAGCTTGCTAACCAAGTTAGCTAGCACCTGCACTAGATGATAATTTGGCTCAACTATCTTCTATCATGTCCAAATATGGTCACTTGTAATACTTTATGGCAGGGGTGTCCAAACTACGGCCCAGGGGCCAAATGCGGCCTGCCATCAATTTTTTTACTGGCCCTTATTAAAATTTGGAAATATCATGGTTTATGGCCCACACATAATATTTGTGCTTAACTGTTTCAGTTTACATTATGATCAGTAAAAGTATTTCTGGAATAGATATGCTGAACATCTTGTTAGGTGTCATTGATTTTCATCAAGTCATTCATTATATTTATAATATAAAAGTTATGTTTCTGTAATGTTATAAGATCTAGGATCTAAGTCTAGTGAGTGGCCCAGTCCTTTGTGTATGTTTTATATGTGGCCCTCAGGAAAAAAAGTTTAGACATCCCAGCTTTACGGCTTTAAACAGCCTCAAGCACTGTTGTAGATTAACTCTAAATGTGGCCTCATATCGTTCTACAAGCACAAAGGCGCTGATCTGACCTTTTTATTTTAAGCCACTGTTTGAACAAAGTCTTGAAGGAGATGTTAGGACTTTTTGTTCGTAAGCCAATTATCCAGGGAAAATAGACATGGGGTTAATAAAGATGATAGTCCTTTAACTTTAATGTTATGCACACACATCAACACCCACTATAAATGTAAGGAAAACCCTTTGCAATTTCTGGTGAAACTCAACTGATCATGTGTACAGCACTAAAGAAAAACATTTACAGCTTACATTATTATTTTCCTTTCAGTTAAAAATAAGATAAATAACCCTAACAATGATCATAAAATCATTTGTATTTTCTTCTATCAGATTAGCCTTGTTTATAAATGCATGCTGCCAACAGGGTATGAAAGCCACTGACTGACAGTCTTGATGGAGACGTCATGTGAGCTGGCAGCAGTACAGGGTCCCTGAGTGTAAAAGCTGTTCCCTGTGTTCAGAGTGAAAAACCTGCTTTGTGCTGAATCAAATAGCCCTCCCTGGTTTTCCTATTCTCCTCTGGCTGCGTATCTCTGTTACAGCGGTTCCAGGAGCCAGACCCTGGCCATCACCACACTTCCCAACTCCATATCCCCCCACTCCACCCTCTCATTTCTGTCCATTAGCAATCGAGAGGGGGAGGTTTTGCTCAAAACAAACAACAACAAACAAAGGACCAAAGTGGGGCGAGGAGAGCGGAAGGGGGTGCAGAGGGAGAACTTCTGTGTGAAATAATTGCGAGGAACAATTTCAAACAGATGTCTGTTTGGACTTGGCCCTGGGCTCGTGTCCCCGTTAAATATAGTGATTTGATTGGAAAACAAGCAGTGTGAGATGGGCTGGCGGCCAGCCGGACCATTCGGGGGCTCTCTAATGACCCCCGAGGGTCGAGGGGTCGTCGGAGTAAAAGCAGATCAGAGAGGATGTGGGGCCGGCGGCCAGGACAAGGCCCATAAATCTAGCCCATTCTCAGAGGAAGCTATCTTTTTTCACTTCACCATCAGAATTAAAATACAATCACAATCGTCACATTGTGCTCCCGCCAGTGTGCAAAGGTTATAATTCAAAGCTAGCAGACAGAGTTGGGAGGTTGGGTTGGGTGGTAGTGGACTTTTGGGAGGAAGGTCAAAAGGGTCATGTATTTTAGTCTCAATGAGAACCACTGCTCAGGGGGTTGTGGGAAACTATCCTGCAGATCCATATATTAAACTTTCTGATTACAATGACTTAGCTGAAAAAGCATGAGTTTCATAAAAAGCAAGTTTAACAGAGAAAATGAAGCCCTAGAAATGTTTACTCCAATCCTCTAGGTTCAGCTCATGATGTCAGAGCAATAATGTACCATGAATGGGATGCATTATTACAGTGGGAACAACATTTGGGAAGGCAAAATCTCTGATGGCATAGCTGACCGTGAGTTTGTCTTCCAATTTTCAGCCGGCTCAGCTTTTCACAGATGTGTTAATGTAGGGTGGACAGCTGCACTTTATGGCAGAATGGCGCAAGATGATCAGGATCATTTTCATCCCCACTGACCACTGGAGGAACACACATGTTTTTCAGTTCTTCAAAAATAAAAAATCAAGCTGCCAAAGAAAAAGAGAGAGTGAATAGAATATTTCATTTCTTTCCTGTAACAAAGGGCTTAGTCAGACTTGACTGGGAGCTGAGATGAGAGTTTCACAGCTCTTATACGCTCTCTACAGGAGAGAGAGAAGCAGTTCAGAATCACTCTAGCACAGCTACATTTTACAGTGTATATGTAAAATATAACAAGAAAATATCTCGACTTGATATTCTACTTGCCTAATGTTTAAATTGCAATCACTTTCTGAGCAAGAAATCTGCAGATAACACAATTGTCATAACTTTCTTATGATCTTGACATGACCATCCCAAAATCTAGCACTGTATTCATGCATCTCTCATTACGTGCCAATTTCTCAACACTGTCCCTGCCACTCCATTTGTTACTAACATTAACAAATGGCAGTTTTTAGTAAAGAAGCTTCATGAAAAATTTTCTATTTTTCAAGGCCCTTAGCATTTTTAGTAAAAGAAAAAAAAAAGGCTAAAGGAATGGTAGCTCAGTGTGCCTTCTGCCTGTTAAACAGAGAGTATCATCTCTTGGCTATGAAATGGTTTGCACATTAGTTTTTAGGATAGATAAAAAGCATTGTTGGGGATTTAAGTCCCCATGACCATCCCAAATGATCAATAATTTACGATCGAGGAATGAGACACAACAATCAGTTATCTTTCTCCCAAATCAAATACTGCACCCTTAAGCTTGAATGATAAGTTAACTCTAAATACACAATTGTTGCCACATTGTAATGAAGGAACATGTCACCCAGAGCAGGCATTGTGTTTTTACTAGTTTATAGACAGCAGTGAAGCTTTATGAGCCAATTCTAAACATTTGTTTATTTATGGATGGATGGACATGGTGCTATGATGTTAGAAAATACAGACAACAACACTGCAGATTTTTTTGGTAATTGTATATTGTGGCTTTGGTATTATTTGGAATTAGTTTAGAAAAGTGAATCAAGTTGCATCACGGGCAATGTAGGCCTCAGGATTTGACAAGAAAAAGACAATATGTTTAATTAAACTGCATTGATTTTTGTCTTCTTTATTTTCTTCTAAACTGTTCATCATGAGTCTACCAAGTGTCCAGTGATAAATTCTAAAACAATTGTAACATTTTTATAACAAATTAAACATAGTGGATTGCACTTTTAAATTCTTTTCAATTTCCAGAGTGACTGGATAATATAGCCCCAAACTTATATTTTATTTTCAATTTACTTTTCAAGCCGTTCTCTAATAAAAATGCACCTTCTGTGGAGACACAGCACAATGAATGTATAAAGCTTCCTTTCACGTCCCAACCTGTTTATAAAGATGTAGCAGCTCTGTTCTGACAGGGCTAAGGAGCCACATCATGTTTCACTAAGTCACTTGGACCTTGCTGACCTTCCATGCCAAAGGTGCAGTTTCCACTTCTGTCAAAGTGGCAGCCATGACACACAAGTCACAAACCAAGGCTGAACACAAAATGTGCAACAGAAAACTGAAACAGAAAGCAACTATTCAGTTCACTTATCATCAGATGGTCATCCTCTAAACTTATCTACTGGGAAATCCCATTTCCTCCTAAATCCTCTGCTATAGTTGGTCTCCACAACTCTTCATCAATATCTTTCTTTTTTCCTTTCACTTTCTATAGGAGAGACACACTGATCACCAGAATGGCCTTTGACCCCTCAAGGATGACCTTCTGAAGATCGGTTTCAGCCATGTGTTGCAGTGCCACTTATACTTAGGCAGTGGCGGGCCGTGCATTTCAACCGTAGGCCTTCAGTGACGTCATATTTATTCCTACCTAAATTAATAC
>JAOWBC010000002.1:1664602-1679066 GCA_028566105.1 Hypoplectrus providencianus
ACTTACATCAGTGCAGCCGGGATTGAGCAGCTCCCCCTGCTGGTTTGGAGAACAGTTGCTAAATAAACATCCGCAAGGAAGAAAGAACAAATTTGAGTAATCAGTTCAGCAGTTAAATCATTCTAACCCTAACCCTAACCCTCTAAATCACATATGAGGGTTCATCTAATGATAAAAAAATGGTTTCAAATCTGCATGTATTCATATATATTTAATAATTTTCCTTATCACCTCAAAGACTTAAAAGAAATAAACACTCATCTTCAAGTTGATGTCAGCAACACATTTCAAAAAGTTGGAATGCATGGACACTCAAAAAACACCTATGAACCATTCAACAGGTTCACAAGTTGCAAACGGGATAGTATCAAGATTGGGCATGAAACAACTTTTCACAATCAATTATGGGATGATGTTTATCATGTTGTACATAGCTGCATGGGCAAAAAATAATAAATAATCTACCAGTTTAAGAACTTTTCTCAATTTACATTTGCAAGGAATTTTGGGATTTAATGATCTACAGTCCATTAATCCCTAAAAGAGTCACAAAATCTCTAAATGTTAGGGACACCACCAAAAACCAACATTAGATGTTGGTGACCTTTGACCCGTCTGAGAGCACTGCATTAAAAACCAACATGAAGGTATAAAGGATATTACTGCATGGGCCTAGGAACACTTTGTAACACTGTCCGCATACTGAGTTTATTACAGCATTTATGACTGTAAGTTAGGGCTCTACTATGCAAGTGAAAGCCACATACTAACAACATCCACAAACGCTGCCCACTTCTCTGGGCCTGAGCTCATCTGAGGTGGTCCGATGCAAAGTGGAAAAGTGTGTTGTGGTCTGACAAGTCCACATTTCAGGGCTAAAGGGAGGGCTGAAGAGGACCAACAAGGACCATCGACATTGTTAACACTACAAAATCACTAACAGCTGGTGTCTGTGATGGTATGGGAGTGAGTTAGTGCCAAGGGCATCATGGTGAACTGTCAGCAGTCATGCTCAAAGGTAAATGAAGGTTTAGAAGCAGCGTATTCTGTCATCCAGAATACATATACTCATGTTCAACAGCCTTGCTTCAGAGCTGAAGAGTGCAGGTACTAAATGGACCCGCCTGAAGTCAAGAACTTTCTCCCATTGAAAATGTGTTGTGCATTATATTTGAAAATGTGTTTTGTGTTTAATAGGACAATATAATCCCCAGAGTGTTGAGCAACCGAAGTCATACATCAAGCAAGACTGACAAAGAAATTCGCTTTTAGCATTTCAAGATTTTTTGTCCTCAGCTCCTAGATGTGTGTTGTTAAAAGAAAAAAGTGACTGTACACAGTGGTAAATGTGCCCTTGTCACAACTGTTTGGGAACGTGTTGCAGGCATGACTATGAGAAAAAGAAATTACTTATAATAAGCAACACAGTTTATTTCAATGAACATAAAGTATATTTGCTTTGTACACTTTCATTTGAATGTGTGTCAGAATGATTGACAAATAATCACACTGTTTTAGTCACATTTTGTAAAGCAGCCCACACTTAATCAGAATTACATATTATGGAGGCCAGTTTTCACACTGTTGCAAACAAAGCTAGTAAAACCCAATCAAACTAAATAATACTTTTCATACTTCAGTCTTCAGTAATTAAATCAAATAACATTTTTAGTCCACCGTGATAGCCTTCTTTTTTATTTAAGCTCTCCTGAACACAATTCAGGTCAATGCATACCAAAATGGTGATGTTTGAATCATCAGCATCTGGTACAACTGCTGACTCACCCATCTGGGAAACTGCATGAAGTTGGTGAGCTGTGGTAGACTGGTGATGGAGTGCTGCTGCTGCTGTGGCTGGTGAGATTTAAGGCGTCAGGCCATGGGGAGCACTAAAAAGATGGAAGCACAGAGAGAATGATGGGCCTTCACCATGGCAAAGGAAATACAAAGTCACCGAAATGATCCCTTCCCAATCTAGGGAAGGAATCATCATATTCAAGCTGCTGCAAAATCATATTCAAGCTGCACCTATAAATATTTCATAAGAACCGTTGATCAATTGACATTTGAGTTATGGCTTCACCTCAACCAGTAAGGACTTCTTCTATGGTTAAACATCAAAAATAATAATACAAGAATATTTCGGCCTATAATATAAAACTCTACATATGCACGTTTACTAGAGCCATATAAAGGACTTTGATTTGATGCAATATTTATACACTGTGGTATACTTTCACTACAATAAAGGATCTTAGCACTTCTTCCAGCACAGTGATCTCCCTTTAAGGACACACAGTTTAACGGTTCCTGGCTTCAGCTCTGATCAGGTTTGGTTCCGCGCTCACATGAATAAAAACCCCGATCAGCGGAAAGTGCTGAGTCACTGAATGTTCAAAGACCAAAAGCAATCACACGCTTTACTGACAGAAACTCCAAACAAGCGAAGCAACATATTAACATACAGTGACGTAGTGCTGGTTAGAAATGAAATGAGATTAGATGAAGGAAATACTGGGGCCGACAGGTGGAGCACATAGAAATAAAATGTCTGTGTGGTGTCAGTGCTGACGAGATTAGATAAATATCCAGATAACACAAGAATTTACCACTTTGGGATCAATAAAGTTACATCATTACAATGCAACTGACAAAACAAAAGCAAACAAAGGGGCCAGATATGCTCTGTTATGTAACATGGCTAGAGACAGAGAAGAGAATAATTTTTTTGTTAATTCTGTTCTTTCATGCAAACTGCTGCACTGTTTTAGTTTAACTGCCCAAAAAAAGTTTCTCTGACTTTGATTACCTCTTTCAGCAGGGTGTTGTCATGGGACAGCTGATACTTCTCTCTGTCTGGAAGGGCTTTTTTATCAAGCTTTTCCTTGTCTGTCTTCAGTTTACGATCAGCTCCTTTAGGCTTCAAAAAAAAAAAAAAAAAAAAAAAAGATTAGACAATAGAAGTGGAACATAAAAACCTATATATATAAATAGAGTAATATTTCTGATGGACCATATGGCCCAGTGATTATAAGGAGGTTATGTTGATGTTTCAGGTGGTCGGCAGGATTACAGGAAAATTATTTTCAGTTTGTAACGTTGTGAGTAAAGCATAACATAAACAACACAAACATGAAGACAATGAGCAGTGGTGTTTCATACCTTGAAGACTTTAACCTGGCAGCTGGAAGAATGGACATGCTCCATATATTCCCCATGTTCATTAGTGGTGAATGAGTCCACCTGGATACGAAAGGGCACTCCTTTCTCTCCGCCGTGCTTCCTGGGGGTGAACTCTGTGCTGATGCAGTTGACCTGAGAGGACGTGACAAAGAAGGGTTTGAAGACTGAATGTTCGTATGTACTGTATATACTTACTACCCCCAAGACCAGAATTTGTCTGTACCTGTATGAAAACAGAAGCGTTCTTCACAGGATCCCATAGGAACTCAATGGTGTTGAGATGCAAAGGGTGTGATCGAGGCTCTATTACACCTACTGACAAAGGGATATCTGCAAACAAACAAACAAAGAAAGAAAAATAGGCAAGGAAAAAATTACAAGGAGAAGACACATTAAAGATAAAAAAATAAGACTAAATTGATTTTATTAAAGAGGATAAAAGTAGCAAAATTAACAGAAACATGTCACAATTCAAATTCAGGTTACAAAAAAATCCTCAGATTTGCAGCGCCATTCAGACAAGTCTTCAGCTTCTGATTTTTAAAAAATGACAGTTGCAGCAGACCTGCAGGGAGTTTGTTCCAGACACATGTAACATAAATTAATGTTAACACTGGCTGTTTTGTCTGTGCTCTTCTGACTGTTTGATGTCTTAGTCGAAAGATGTCTGGCCACTGTCAATCAAATCGAATCCAATCAAACCATACGGACAGTCTTTTGTTATGGACAGAAATGTTGGACAACTAGTCAGCCAACCTCTAAAATACCACAAAAACACTCAACTACATCTCAACAACTGGTGGATGACATGTTCTGATGTGTAGTACAGACATTCACAGGGACCATCAGCATGTTGATGATACCAGTTAGCTTAAATATCTACTGTGCCTCAGTTCACCTTCACAGAGCCAGTAGCATGGCTATAGAATGGCTTAAGGCATAGATTTTTAAGTTTGAAACTGCATAAATAAAGGTTATCGATTCAGGTGGCTGCCCTCAAAGATAGCTGGTTGCATTCAGCCCACTAATGCTCCATCTCTGTGCCACTTTGAGCTTGATCTTGGTTCTGCAGACACCTATAGGTGATTACATCCTTATTTTACAGAGGAGGTGCTCAGGGCCATATCTTACACCTTGTGCAAATGGCAAGTGTCATTGCTGGTTTATTTATTATTTTGGCCATTTTCAAGGCTTTATTGATATTGGAAAAGGTGAAAGGGGGACACAGAGGGGAAGACATGAGGGAATGGCCTGGGTCAGATTCTGATCCAGGTCTGTGGCATATGATCTTCAAGGTCCTGCCACTGGGATGCTCCACAGCTGTCATTTTTATAAGCAGAGCCCACATTGTGTAAGTAGCATGCATACTTGCACACATCTGGGCATCAATGCGTGTGTTGGTCTAAAATAAGGTGGGATCAGGCACATTGTTGGGATATCTGTATCTTGGGGCTGCAGAAAGCTGGTGCACCACTGACTGTTTAACTAGCAGAAGTGAGGTGGGCATAACCTCCGTGTGTGTGCCTCATGCACCATTAATCATTTAGAATGACTAGTCCGTCTTCTGAGGATGTTTTTTCTTTTTTTTTCTTTTTTTTCTCAGATTACACTTGTAATTTATTTATTTGTTACTTATTAATTTAAAATTATTCATAATGGAAACTGGGGCTATTAGGGTGTATCAGCTCATACTCTCAGCTCACCTATATCCAGGATTCTGTCTCCAGGTCTGTTCCATCTCCATCCCTCAAGCTGCTGGTGCTCCATATACTGCAGTCGACGGTCATGAAACACCACACGCACAATGCTCTGTGGAAAGTCAGGATCAGGCGTTTAGGCCAGGGAATGGCTCCAGTTTGAGCAGGGCAGCTGGCACAATGCCAAACAGCTGGACTGTTGGGCAAAGTGCAAAAAGGCTCCCCTCATTAATTCATTAAAACATACTGAGGCAACTTCATTAGGCAAAGGTACAGAGGCAGAAATTTACTGCAAACTCATGTCTTTCACTACCCTTCCACCACGGCCATATTTAAAATACCATCTACATGTATCCATGAAGAAATACCCATGGCTAATGGCAATAACTTAAAGGGGACATGTTACACTTTGAGGTTCAGACTTTGAGTTTCAACTAGAACATTCATAAGGTTTAGTGACTGGTTTGAACCATCTTCCTATCAAACAAAAATATACATATTTCACCCCCTCACAGTTCAGTTTACTAATTTGAAAGTGTCCTTTATTTTCATTTTTTTTTACAGATTTGATCAGAAAGGGGAGGAAGGCTAGTGGGCATTAAGAAGGCAGTAAGGGTCACTACACAGATGTATTATGGGTAATGTAGGAGCCCATATTTGCTCTTAATTCTAGGGATTTAAATTACATTGGGTTCAGCTGCTTTTACTTTGACCACTTTGACTTTAAGAAGCCCCACAGTAAAACACAAGTACCTCCTGAAAATTCTACAGAACATACAATAAATTACACCTGCAAACACATGTACCAACGAGATATTTATGAAGAAAGCTTCATGCATGACTGAGCACCTGGACTCAAAAAGCGCTGGACCCAACACGTCATGTGTTTGCATATACGCCACCTGTCCCATTCTTGTGTCTCTAGGATGTTGCTGCCAACATAACACTTTCAGCAATGGCCGCCTGACGACCGAGACATGTCAAGTGGATGCACTCACACAGAAATGAGATAAAATGACTCCTCCTTACTCTTAAGTGAGTGTGTTGATAAATTCCTTTTCAAATAACTGAGTCACCTCGAATCACATGTAAAATCAGTTATCTTTGCATATCACAGCAACCTACAGACATGAAAATAGCATGACAGAAAGCCATGGCATCAAGAATACATAATAATGGAGTGTTAAAATAATAATGTTTAAAGATAGGAAAAGATAAGGCTTTATGAGAAAAAAATCACAATATTGCAGACAAAAGAGGATCAGCATGTTCAGATGGATCATAAAGAATGTGTCTGGTAAATATGTGAAGCTAAGGTGAGCTGTGTGTTCTTAAGGGGTTTATGTGAAATCTTAGAAATAGGAAAGGTAAGTTTGGGTGATAGTACCAAGCTCTCCAAGGTCGAAACCCAACCCCTGAAGTGGAAGGGAGAGTTGAGGGGCCTGTGACAAACCAGGAAATGGATACATAAAAACAGATAGGAGGAGAAAGAGGAAGTGGTCATGTGAAAGTCAAAAACAGACAAACACAATACCTTACACCTACCTTTACATATTTGCTGCTTATATCTGTATACTCCACTAGTTTTCTGTTAAGCATACGGATTTCGTAGGACTGACCTACATTTTAAAACATTAAAAAAAAAAACCTGATTAAAATTGAAAAATGGGAAATCAGTCAATCAGAAAAGAGGGGCAGTGGAGATAGAAACTGAATCAAATTGGAAACCTTTTAAGGCAGAAATCAAGGCCAGCCACTAGAAAACTTTTATTTATCTCCATCCAAATATGATACATTAACTTTATCAATACTAGAATCATTAAAAAAGCCAAAGGGGACATGATAAAATAACAATCACCTTTTTTTTTTTTTTTAACATAATAATAAATCTAAGCTATAGACCCCAATGTCAATTACCTTCTAATCAGTCCATGCCATCTTTACATGGCAATGTCACTGTTGCATGTTACAGCAAGCTCACTTTCATTGTGTTTTTACTTCAACCAAATTACTGTACAGCAGATAAGCAGGGCAAACTTGTAGATAAATAAAGGTAAGTAAAGCACAGGTAAAAATGTCACTGTTCAACAAGAGACAGAAACAATCAGAAGGTTCCAGCAGAGAATGATGTGAAATAGAAGGAGAAGAGATCAAATCAAAAGAAAAGAGAGTGAATCAGATCAGAAGATGAAAAGTCAGACTGATGAAAACACATGTAGGAGCTCATGTTGCACATGTACGTTCATGAAGTTTGTGATTAAAGAGTGTCTTCTATGTAAGTATCTTTAAAATATATATCTAATTCCAGGGCAGCTCAGTCCACGTGTGTATGAACTATCTATGTAAAACCAGAAATATGTGTAATCAAAATGAAAACATTATTTAACGATTAAAAGGAACTTTTATAAAACTTTATTGTGAAATTTAACCACGACTGAAAATATTATGCTGAGAAGCAAATATCACTGAACTTTAAGTATAGATTTTTTTTTACTTTGAAACTGTCAGCATTCATAAATGAAGAACCACAAAGATCATGGATAGAAGAAACTTTGGCCAGTGTTTATTATTATGTTGTTAACACAGTCAAATAATGAAAGGAAGTTGGATAGTATAAGGAGCGACAAAGGCCATGTAGGAGAATGCCGTATGTGCGGGAGAAAACTAGTCAAGTCAAGTCAACCTAGGCTATTTTGTGTTTTACAAACTTAGATTATGTAACCTAAATAACAAGGGTTAATTTAAGCACATCACATAAGCTTAGTAACATGACCTGAACTATGACCTTGTCCCCAATCTAACCAAGCTGCTGTGTTGCCTGAACCTACCAACCTGCTTCACAATGTTAACCATGTATGTCAAACTGTAATCATTACATTTTGGTAGGACATGTTGATCTATTGCCAGCAGTATGATTAGTAAGAAAAACGCTCCTGTGGTTCATATTAGAGACAAGGAAGTTATGACCCTGTGGCCTTTTGGGGGAGAGGTCTTTTTTTTTTTGCTTCTCCACTTTTTTCAGAATTTTAGGTTTTAAATAAATAATTTCAGTGATGTGTGGATTCAAATCAGTCAATAAGGTGTTACTGTAAATGTAACTATTTGTTCATATTTGTAGATTTCAGACAGTAGAGATGAATTAATCGGCCTGATTGATTGAATAGACCAAACCTCTGTCATGTCAGTGACTAGAAACCTTGGACGCAGAGACTTCTGAATTATTAAATGAGAAAATGTTTCAGTTTCAAACATATAAACCTAGAAAAATGGGTTGTTTTTTTTTGTTTTTTGTTTTATTTAATATAAAGTTAAATTTGAATTGTACAATAAAGTAATCTTCAGCAAAAGTATTCAGTAGTGGTTACATTTAAATCTTTTTTTTTTTTTTTTTTAACCAACTGATCACTGCAAAATAATTATTTGGCTCACTTAAATATTATGGGTTATCACATTTAATATATGTTAAATAGAGGGAGATATAAGTTTACTGAATGAATGTAAATAGCTGCAATTCCTGCATTCATCCAGCTCTGCTTCTGCTTGTATTACATGTGGCAAAATGAGCTCCAGTGCATTTAGTCAACATGGACATTCAACTAGCAAGACAAAAAGCTACCTTGGTTAAGATAAGTGAGACTCTCCTCCTGCTGCTTCACAGCTGGCGAGGTAGCTGCACACAGGATGTATTGGAATGGGCTCCTCTTGGCCCCATTCTCAGCCATGAGCCTGGCTTCCTCGTTTTTCAAGAAAGGCGCCAAAGCCTCTCTGAAAGAGACCAGAAGGAAAGAAGAGGGGCTGAGTACGGGGACAATAAAGGTGACTGATCACGTTTATCTAATCATTTGATCACAGGAACAATGGTGCAAAAGGTTGATGTTACAAAATACACTCTAACTTATCTAACTCAGTTTATTTCAACCAAAGTAGTTCAAAATACAGAAAAAAGTATTCCTTTAATATTATCTTTATTTGCAGTTAAAGTTTTTTATTTGAATGCAAATCTTCTTTATCAAATTAAATGCATTTTAAAATAAAAATGCCGAGCTTCATGTTGAAAATCAAATACTATACTTAATTACATGCCAGATGAGCACAACTATTTTTCTACATTTGCAAGTAAACATCACAGCTATGCACATAAACTCTCAGTTATAAATGGAAACTGTCCCAGTTCCAAGTGCCTGAAATCCAACAGATTCTGAAGTTTCTCAGCATGGCTTGTGTTTTACCTAATGTAACTAGCAGAGTGCTGGTGGTAGGACTCAGGCTGGGAATGGCAGAACAGCATATTTTCCAGTGCGGTGTCCTCTTGTATCCTAGGACCACAGGGGAGGACGTGTAGACAGACGGAGTTAGCTTAGCGCCTGCTGGCTTCCTCAGATTTCAGCTCAGTTTTGCAGCCAAAACTCAATGCCTGCCTCTTATATTGTCCCAGTGATGTAATCAGGACTCCCACTTTTTTTTTTTTTTTTTTTTGCATACCTTGGATGACCTCTGAGAGGCGGAGTGTGTAGGCACACCTCCCGCTACCAATGTTTAGCTAGGTTGATGCATTAATAGCAGCTTCACCTGAGGAGCAGTTGTTGACAGTGCTAACAGTGACCCTAAAGCAACATTTTACTCTCACTTAGGGTAATGATGTTTGGAGGTAACATTTGGAAATCAAACAGAACATCCGCAGGTTCTGGAGAACAAGATAAGATAAGATAGTCCTTTATTAGTCCCACAGTGGGGGAATTCTGACATTACAGCAGCACAGGCAAAAGTAGAAGGCAAAAAGAAGAGGCAAAAGTGAAGACAATAAATATCGCAATATAAACAGAAAAATCTTAAAGAACAGTAAAGTGGACACTGTGCATTAAAGTGAATTAAAGTGAAGTTCGTGCAGTCTTGGTAAGTGTGAGTGTGTGGTCTACTGGGAGCACTGCTGGTTGTGCAGTCTGACAGCTGCAGGAAGGAAGGACCTGCGATAGCGCTCCTTCACACACTTAGGGTGGAGCAGTCTGTCACTGAAGGAGCTCTCCAGTGCTTTCAAAGTGTCCTGCAAGGGGTGCATCCGTCTATTTAAAGGTGATGTCACCTTTAAATAGACATAAACAAAACTAGATGGAAAGAAACTATTTTTCTGTTTTTTTTTCTTTTTATAATACACATCTAACACAAATATTTCCAATTTAAAATAACAACAAAAATCATACTTACAAATATTGTGTTGGAGGGACTCCTGTGGTTGCTCAGTGAGACACATCCCTTACAAGCTTTACTAAAATACGTAAATACTTTGCAGACCATCAATAATTCCAGTTTAACATTTGCTAACAGGCTAATTAGAGACAACCAGTTGTGGAGAAACCCCTGCAGCTGCTGTTTGGTCACTTCAGAGCTCCTCCAAAGGGCCAGAGATCAGGAGCAGGTCATCTGAGAGTCTGCTCAGGTTAATGTTTATACAGAGCAGCTAAGCACACCTCAGCGTTTGGGTACATGTGCTCAGGAATGGACAACTGGGCAGTCCACCAACCAGAGCCCCTTGTGGAAGTCACAGCACAAGGATCCATCTGTGAAGGGAAGAAAATGGGGAGGACGCATGATGGACTCTTAAACGTGTTAGAAATTGGGAAATACGAGATGATTAAAAAAATAAATAAAAATCAAGATCAGTTCTTATTCTGTTTATTTCTAGAGCAAACAATTTCTTTACATTGTTGCAAACCTATCACAGGTGAAAGTTAACAAAAAAAAAAAAACCTTCTGTACAGTTTATCATGAGAGAACAAAATAAAATAAAATATATAAATACAGGTATGAATATTACATGACCGATTGAGACAAAGAAAGACAGTGTACTGTAAAACATGCATAGTGAACAGTTTCCAAGGAATATCATGTAATCTGTTTCTAGGACCAGTAATGTGATAACATTTGCAAGCAACTGGGAGTCGGTTGGTTGGTGATCTTTCTCCTTATGCCGTGTGTGCGTTGGCTTTAATCGGCTTGTAAAACAAAACGAGGCTGATTCATGAGCAGGAATTCAGGAGTAAAGGAAGGTAGAGTGCAGACAGGCATATTACAGAGTGTACAGGGCTGCAAGTTGCTGAAATCGTGTTCAGTACCAATACTTAAAAAGCTAATTATAACACATATTAAGTCTGTACATTCATTTAATTAAATAACCACTATTGGCCCACTCGCAGTGGATTCCCTGAATGAAAAAACCACCCAAAACAGTGAGTCTCAAATTGTCCACCCAAGGATTCAGGCTGTCCCCTTATGGTTATTTGCTAGACCTTAGCAAATAGGATAATGGAATTTAAAAGGCATGAATGATCCCTTCCTACAGTAGATTCATTGGATTATGATGAACCAAATCATATCCAATACAAATTAAAATAGATGGGACAAACATTTCCCAATCAGGAATTCATGGCTGGACTCAGATCTCTTCAGGGTTAACTATAACAGTCCACCAACTCAAAGAGAGATCTCATTCCAAGATCCAACATTTTAAAGCTTCTTGATACCTCAAAAGTAACACTGAAATAAATAAAAAAAAAAGGATCAGCCCAGAGGTATGATCTCTGCATACTTCTACCATCTAAAATAAACCAAACACATGGTTTTGGAGCAGTTGTTGCACCATTTTTGTACCTTTAACGTTTGAGTGTGGCTTATATGACCCTTATGTCCCCTCCTGAAACATTAAATCAGAGATGGGTAATCTGGTGATGTCACAAGTGCACAACAGCCAAAAACCTGGGCCCTTCAAAACAGCAAGTTGGCATGTGCTGCAGGTTACATGCAAGCGATTTTGCTAACGTGCAAAAAGTGAGATCGTCAACCTGTTCACTTTTCTTTTTTTTTTTCATTGACATTATGGAAAACTTTGCGAAGCAGTGGTCAAAAAGTGTATGTACAAAATACCTGTGTTTGCGGTTATTGCAGGAGCTGCAGTTATGTGGAGGGGAGCTGAAGGAGATCCGGGTAAAACAACTAATACTGTATTTGCATCATCACAGGTCAACATCACTGCCAGGGTCCGTTTGCCTGCAGATTCACATTTTTTTTTTTTTTTTGAAAGCCTAGAGTTACAGTGCTGTACATCCCATTCACTCTCTGCGGTCCCAGTCGACTAACACCAGTGTGTGTGAAGTGAATAAGGCCTGGTAATGTCTTTTTGACAGTCTCGTCTCTCTCCCGACTCCAAGCAGGGAAAACATCTGCAGTATTTACAAAGGACGTCCTCTTCAAACAGAGTCACTCGACTGAGCAGCAACTTGGGAGATTTACAGGTTCATAGGCAACCGTTTGTGAAAGCATGTCGAACAAAAAGCACTGTGTACAAACTTAATGCAGAAGGTTCAGTGAGAAAATACAGGCAACACAACTTTTCATAGGCTCATCGTCATCTGACTCCTGATTGTGAATTTTAAGACAAATTCAGAACATTTAACTGTTCAACATCAATTTCATTTTTTTTTTTTGTTTTACCTCAAAGTATAGATCTGCAAAAAATTTGAAGGATTGTCAATTTTGGAGCTGAAAAGTTTTCTTTTGGCAATGTGTTACCTTGAAGAGTAACACTTTAATGAAAGGGGGATTCAATTGCTTAAGCCATTTTTTATTACTATTACTAATAGAAAAGATCGAGGCACAGGCTTCTATGTGCCACGATCATTATCAGTAAACTTAAAATAGAACTAAAAATACTTATACAATACTTTATTTTTACATTGTTCCCTTACATATTTCTTTCTTTTTTTCTCCTTACAATATTTGGTTTTAATGATCCCCAAACCAGAATTCATCCCAAAATAAATGGGCTTTTTACCATCACTGGGCCAGCCAAATGACATATCATTCAAAACTGTATTCAATCTAACAAAGAAGTCCTCCACTCTGATCATGAATATTTCAGGGTGTCATGTATAATCTCTCTACCGAATTTTGGGGCCAAAGGAGAAATTGGCCTCCAGAGACAGAAGGCGGTACGGAGGCTGTGGGAACCAAGGCGGGAGAGAAAGTGCATGAATATCCAAAACTTCCAAATGTGTTGATTCCCTCCCAGCCAATCTAAACCCAATCCACAGTTACATTCAAAATGTTTCAAGAGCAGAGGTGGGGGGGAGGCAAATGACAAATAGGTTGCTGACAGGATTTATTATTCGAAATAGGCGAAATGCGCGGCGGAGCTGGAGATATGGTGAGGACGAGGGGGAGCTCAGAGGTGGAGAAGTCTGAAAGAAGCACTGCTATGTTCTGGAGTTCCTCCAGCGCTGTCCTCCCACATGGTTTCTGAACGAAACCTCCCTCTGTCAATTAACTGTGAGAGGAAACGTCCGAGGAACTGCTGCTATTGCTGTTGGTCGTCTGGGCTCGCTTGATGTACAGGTTCAGTAACTTCATCTGCAAACATGGAGGGACAAGAGATATTCATCTTTTCTATCGTACATTATGTATGAAATAGAGCAATATGACACTTGACTTCCCTTTCAGTTCTTCATGTCGTTTATAACAGAAAAAGGTGGTAGAGAAGCTCAATTAATATCATGATGTGATTACAAGAAATGTAAGCTATAACCCCTGAACACTGCATATATATAAGAATGATGACGAAGCAGTTCAGATAACTAGCTTAAAGTGATGGATAACAGTTCAGATAGTTAGCACATATGTTACAGATAAATCTAACAGCTAAATGTATGAAATGGCTGAAACTGTTTGCTAAAAGTCACAGAAAACAGTGTAAATAGCGAAAAATGATATAAAATTAGTCCTCTTAAAGTAAGATATAACAGTTGAAATAGTTATCTTAAAGTAAGGTTAAGGTTAATAGTTGAAATAGTCAGGTTAAATAAGAGGCAAACAGTTGAATTAGTTGGATTACAATCAGACACTCCCAGTAATGGTAAACCAAACGAATTTAAAGACCATCATTGCAATTGTATTCCCAATTTAAAGGCCCTTAATGTCCTATGTGGAGCTAACGTTTGATGAGAAAAAAGCTGCTTTCTATGCAGATCATTTGGGTCTGGCTCTTGTTTTTGTACGGTTTGTGCTTTTGTGCATTACATTTGATCTTAAATTACAACTTGAGAATGTGATGCATGCATGCATCGGCGGCTTTGTGATAACAGATTGTCCAGCGGATCAAAGGGGTAAAGGTCCTTCCATTTAGGTGAACCTGACCCTCAGACCTCTTCCCTTACATAACGCAGGAACACATGTGGTAGTAAAAATGGGGCAAATATGAACCTGTGCTTTACAGTTGGACAACCGGCTGAAACCGGCTGAGGAACAACAACATGGGAAGATGATAAGGCCTTGCGCCTGTTGAACAGCTTTCGGTGAAAAACGTGTGTATGAGAATGTGAATGTGCACATAAATGCAGCAGTTGTTACCTTGCTGCCCGTGAGCTGTGCCAGGTGGGGTTTGAGATCCTCGCCAATCACGGAGTAGATAGCCACCAGGCAGAACACGCTGGCCTTGCGAACGCTGCTCTCTGTGTTGTCATAGCCCTGCACGGAAACAAGGCAGCATCAGTCACCACACACACACACACACACACACACACACACACACACACACA
>JAOWBC010000002.1:1679331-1700619 GCA_028566105.1 Hypoplectrus providencianus
ACACACACACACACACACACACACACACACACACACACACACACACACACACACACACACACACACACACACACGAGGGGTCATCGGGAACGTGGGAGGAGTCGCAAAGAGTGCAGAGTACACGCAAACATTTCCAGGGACAAATAAGGTAAATAGTTTGCAGTGTCCAAATATGCACATTGTCCAAATATGCCTTTTTGGAGCTGAAAGGATGTTTCTGCTCCCACTGTCCCCAAAAACTCTTGCCCTTGACTTATTCCATATGAATTTAAACTAGCATATTCGACTTTTGTCTGGAAACAAGGTTTCCTCAAATTTAATTTTAGTAATTATTAAGTTTTATCTAACTTTGAGTCTGTGACAGTCCAGTTAAAAACAAAGAAAATAACATTCCAGGGTTGTTGTTTTTTTGCAACAAGGAATAAAATATAACCAAAACATTTATTTTTTCATCAACAGCATATTTATCTGTTGTCTCTAAAGTAACAGCTGCATTGTGTTAGCCTCAGACCTGCAGGAGTCCAGGGATGATGTCAGGAAGTAGCTGCAGTAAGGAGTCCTTAGCGATGCGTTCAATGACTTTGGTTTGCATCTTGATGGCGGCCAGGTTGATGGGGTAGTCGGCTGTCTGCACAATAGGGCACAGCACCTTGATGCACTGCTCTGGGTGGATGGAGCCAGCCAAGGTGGATGCTGCCTCTTCTGCTGCACGCACAACCTTTAAGCACACAAACACGTTCAAATCAGTAATATGATGTGGGAAAAAAGAATGACATATATGCATCCCTGGGGTGGCTTCTGGGGCCTTTGAGGGATAAAGGAATTCTGATTATTGTATTTTTGATGGATGAGTTTAACACTGGTTATTTATCCTAAACTGCAGATTATTATTGATTTGGAAGTTTCATCAAAGGGTAGTGTCAGTGATTATTCCGTGTAGTCTATGTTCAATTTGTTATCAACATTAGATCTTTGTTTGCCCACCCCCTGTACCCGCTGACCGGCCTGGCAGGTGGATTACCATGGGTTCTCCTGAGTAACCCTCAAGGTTTCTCCTGTTTTTGTGACTTAATGGTCAAAGGTAGGGGTTAATAAACTGATTTTCTTTTCATGAGGGGACTACTGAGCCTCTTTACAACATCAATTATTAACCGGTTGAGCTGAAGGATTGTTTTCTATGTTGTAGATATGCATTAATGGTATTGGTTTAAAAAAACTGCATGAAAAGTACTGTGTAGTACTATGAGAAAATGTATGAGTAAATTGTTTTTTATTTAATTTAACCCACTAAAGGAAAGCCTTTCCATCAGCTGAGGGTCTGATGATGGTTAGCCTCTGGAAGCGACTGGGGGCTAATACTTTGGGCTTTAGGTGTAGCCAGCATGACTGAAGCCTTGGCTGTGCATCATTTACAGACTTATTAGCAGCTTGAGATGTGATAATGTAGTGAGAGATAACCTCTAAGACATGCTTATGTACTTTAAAGATATCTGCATACGAATGCTGATAAATGTATACAATAAAAAAAAAAACAAGCCAGCTCTGCCATTGCACTCTGCCTCTTTTTCTCTCCACATGGGCTTTTTGCAAACACAGCTTTTATTAATCCTCTTTGTAAAGCTGCACAATTACTTTTATTGACATTAATAATTGATCATATGACAAAATGTGAAATGGGTCACTTCTGTGGATTTGGATTGATCAGGTTGACAAAAACATGAATCCAAATAAATGCACATGCAAAAAACAGTAAAGCAGCATTGAAGCATGCAATATAGTGGGTTTTTTTTCTTTATTTGGAAGCCGTGTACCTCCTTGTGAGAGTCTTTGTGAGCCTCCAGAGTCTTCATAATGGTCAGCTCAGCGTAGTTCTTGAAGCGGGCCGGCTGGTTTCGCAGAATCTCTTTGAGCAAACGCAGGGCCAGGGCTCGGATGGTGTGCTGGGGAAACAAAGGCATGCTGTTAAAAGAAGGAAACCCATTGTCCCTCCTCACATGCCTACATCCATTTGATCTCTAAGTCTGTTAAGCAAAGTGAGAAACCATATCCTAGTAACGTACGTCTTTATCGCTCAGCGTCTCCAGTAGCAGGAGCAGGATGGTTTTAAAGTGTTCGTCCCACACAGCCAGGTTGTCTTCTCGTGTGATCTTCAGCAGCTCCACCAGGGCACCTTTGCGCTCCTCAGAACGCTCGTTATGATTGGACAGTTCCTTAAGTAGGTCAGCTACCATGTCTGAGTGGTCGTGACCAACTGCTAGCCAAGAGAGGATGAGAGGGAAAGGTTACACTTAAAAAGCAGCTATGGAAAACTCACAATGATAATGATTTTATCAAAACTATTAGAGAAACACTCATCCAAATCAGCGGGAGAATTTCCCCTTTCAAATGCAAATACAGTTAATAAAGTTAGAATAAAGAAGAGAAAATTACTGTTTAGGTTTGAATATAAAGTGGAATGGCACTGTGGTGCATTCTGTGTGAGAAACACTTCTCTGAATGCATGTGGGATTTAACAGCTAGGTATGCAACAAATACCTAAATTCATGACACTAAGTTGCTTAAAGTAGAAGTGTGTAGGGTTTAGTGGCCTCTAGCAGGAAGATGCAAAGTGCAACCAACCAAGTGCCCCTCATGTTGGGAACAACGGTCAGTGTTTAGTGTGTCCTTACTGGGCTACTGCAGAAACATGGTGGTGCTCCATGTACTCTATGTAGATATGAGGGACTCAGTCTATGCTAATAAAAAACAGATTCTTAGTTTCAGGCTACACACTCGTGAAAAACATAGTTCTGAATATAACATTGAGTACATTTGAGTGCTGCTGTGATAAGTTGCTGTAATCAACACAAATAAACCAGCTATTTTAATTTAGTGTCAAGCTGCTCCTCCCAATTGATTTGTGTTGCATTTAACAATGACAGTTTGTCACAATTAAAAGAGCTTCACAATGCTTTTGGGAGAGAAATTGTCATTTAAACTAACAATTGCCTAATGTTTAAAATAGTCTATACATTTTAAGACAGAAAAACGTTTTTTATAGTTATTTTAAGGGCTTAAAATATGTATACAATTATATAAATAAATAAATACTACAATGGTTGACAGTGCCATGCTGGAAAAAAAATACTGTATATTGCTGTTTTTCACTGTGCTGTAGGTGTTGGTGTGAATGTTTGCATTCTGTTCTTCAGCTACAGCTTTCCATTCATTATTTCCTAAGCTGGACCTCTAAGAAAGTATTGGACATGTTGACACAACCACTCAAACACTCTGATTACAACTGAAACCACAACTATTAGTAAAAGCATCGACCTGCCAGCTGGTTCTCACTTCAGGACATGTTAGTGAACATATAGGTCTTAGGTGGAGTTTAGAGAAGTTAAAAGATCATGGAAAATGTGTTGGGAATTGATAGAGCTGAAAGATGCAAACACACAAAAACGGTGAGTGGAGTGAGGGTGCAGTCAGTAAATCTGTCAGGGAGGGGAGGCATGATTACCAGGAGCAAAGAGCTTGGGGAGCACCATCTTGTTTTCACCACTTTCCTGACGCCGGCCTGGAGAAGAGGGGTGTGGAGGAGGGATGAAGGTGGAGGTGGGAAGGTGGGTGAGAGACATGGGGGCAGGAGGGTGCAGAGCAAAGGATGTGATGACGACAACAACTGACACATAGACTGTAGCTTCTCTGTTGTAAGACATAAGTCAGACTCACACACCTGCGTTTGTGGTAAATGGATGGAGGGATAGATTCACCCCTTCGTTTTGTATCTCGTGTCAACATTTAGCCAGCTAACCAAGAGTTTGTTTCAATGTCTGGGGGCTGTCTTTCTTTAAGTTGTCAAAACAGCATGAGGCATTACAAATGGGACAATGGTGGACAACAAGATGGAAAGTGAAAAGTTGGAACTGCTGGCTTGTGCTTAATTTTCACAAGTTTCACATTTATCAAAAATAACTCCAGGAAAAGAACTAAAACTTTGCTTCTGTATGTATGAATCTTTAAAAAAATTTATTCTCTAATCTTGCCCTGGAGAGTTGGCCTGTCAGTGGACAGACAAAGGGAAGACAAAGGGAAACCATTTCAATTATCTTCTACCAAGTCCATTTGCTCAAGTCAGTCTTGGATGACATCTACATCTGTGTGGCAATCAAGTTGATTTAAAAAAAAAAACTTAACGGAAAATTGCTGAATTAGCATTTCTTTTTTGACTTTTTCTGCCAGAGTAACACCCTTCCCTAACAACAGCATTCCAGTACTTTATTATCACATGAACTCACAGTCGCGGAACTGCTCCACGTCATCATCAAAGACGGCCTCCTTCAGGGCGCTCTTGTCATACGTACAGATGGTTTCTCCGTAGCCATAGGGAGCAAACTCACGGCCCCGGGGCCCAGAGAATGAGCGAGGGGATGGCGTGTTGAGTAGTGAGGTCTTGTTGTCCAATGCAGTGCGACCCCCTTCCACCATGTCCAAGCCCAGGCGGGCGTCAGACCCAGGGGAGGACGCTACGCCCTCTCTTCCTGCCTGTAGGAATGGAAGGTGAGTGGGAGAATATGAGACACTATTCTGAAAACCTTTTTTTACTTAGGATCACCTGCTTTTAAATCTATTGATGAAACTAATTAAAAAACCTTTTTGTGAGAACCTCAGTTTGGCCCAGAATCTGATGTCGTTCTTTAACTCTGATAGCCTTTCCTGATTCTGACTGTTTCTAGCAGGTTTGACTTCAAACTCAAAAAAATGTTGTTTTCGTAAGTGCAGGAAAGATTGTGTTGCAAGCTGCAGCCTTTAGCATAAAATCTTGATTTTCCTTAACAGGCTGTGGTGAAGGTTAGTAAAAATAAAGAGGAACTTTTTTCCCCCAATAAGACTAAAACTTTGAATGATACCAACTTAATTTGATGAAGTCACACTCAGCTACACATCAGTCAGTAATAACTGTTTGATACATTTTTGAATACATTTTTTGCACTGTACTTCCGAATTTGTCCTTTAACTTGTATACAAAGTACATAACAAAAGTTCTTATATACTGATAATGAACAGCAGAAATGGTTATAGAGATTATTTTCTTTAAAGGTTAAAAGAAATAAAAGAAATTACAGTAATTGTAGTCAATTGAAGTAATAAAATTCCCGAGTGCATATTTTAAATGACCAAAAATGCTGAGTACTGCTGCAATTTCTGTGGTTCTTTCTAGCCTCCAACTTCATCACTTTGAGGTCTAAGAAGGTATGAAATGTAATGGAGAATGTAAATGTATTTCAATCAACTGCATTTACCATCAACACCGATTGGACAGCTACATAAAAGCTAGCGGATGTTCCCTTTAAGGAAGAGACAGAGATAATTACTTTTGTGCTAATCCAATATGTAGTCACAGTGGATCTGATAAATTAAGCAAAAAGAAACTGGATTAAATCTTGACTTACAGCATCGTCCCTCTTGCCCTCCTGTCTGATTGGCTCATTGAGGTCCTCCTGGCTGCGGTAGCTAAAGCTCTGGATTGCCTCTGTGACACCGCGCAGTGAGCTGTAGATCTCTTCCGAGTTCATATTCTCAGTGTCATACTCCATCATGCTAGCAGACAAACAGACACAAAGAAATACATAGGAGATTTACATGAAATGCAAGTCTGAAGAAGATACACAAGTATGTATTTGTTTTGCCATCATGCAAAGCATGTTATTGTTGCTTTTGATTAGAAATTGTTAGATGTGAGAAAGGGCAGGACAGGAGTAAGTAAGTAAACTTTAATTTTAATGTATATTTTAAGTTGGACACATGACAGCATAAGTTACAATGCAGAAGTAATGTAAAATGGTATAGTCATTTTCATTAGAGATGACGGATTAACATGAATTAAAGGAGGAATTGACACACAAGAAAACTAAAAGATATGCTAATCTGTTTATGAAGAAGGAAATTTGGATGAGGAAAAGGAACAGGGTCTGGCTTCACTGCGGGAATAATGGCCTTTATGTCTCAGCCCGCCTCGTTACCTGGGTGAATATGCTCTGCGGAGGACCCTGAGGGAGGGGGCAGCAGGGGTGGAGTGGGGCGGAGGAGGAGGAGGAGGGGCAGGGGGGTGCTTTGACAGTCCGTCGACACCCCAACCCCATAACCGACTGTTGCCACAGCGCAGCCGGGAGGGAAGGATGGACAGACAGAGTGAGAGAGTGGGGCAAGGCAGATGGAAAGCAAGAATGAGTGGAGACCACAAGATGAGACAAGAGAAGGGAGGAGAAAGAGGAAAAACAAGTGTGTGGGAAGAGAAAAGAGAAAAAGAAACTAGTCTGAGCTTAAAGGTTAAATGAAAGTGTTAATTTAAAAGGAGAGAATTTGAAAGTAGCAGAATCCCACAAAGTCACCTTTAAATCAATGGTTCCCATTGTCAATGAGGGGCCATCATTTTTTTTGCCTAATTGATATCAGCATTAAGGGTACTTTAGGTTCCATGAAGGTATTTTTTAACTCAACAGAAATCAACAGTTCCATTTCCTGTGTTCGTGGGTTTCTGCTTGCAGGTTAAAAGACTTAACAGTGCCTCACATGAATGAACTGCTCAGTCAGAGACAGACAAACTGTATTTTAAGCACCTTTTCAGTAAATGCTTCCCTGGCACAGAAGGACAGAGAGGCAAGTCAAAACAGTTTTCTCTCCTGTGTTTCACTTAAGAACAAGTGAAAGTGGGATTTCTGGAATGCCTTTTCTCTCTTTTATTTGAAATAAGTCAAATAAAGTTTTCTTTGTTTTTGCAATATGCATTTCCACCCCAACAGGCTGAAGTACAACATCCCCTCATGTTCTCAGGAGGACGGTACACAACTTTATGTTGACTTTTCCGATGAATCATGGTGGTAACATATAACTATCCAATATCAGACTTCTTGTTTACAGTAGCTAGAGGCTACAGTGCAAGTAACTACTATCATCTAAACATCTGGTTGGACTAGACTCTTGCAGCAATGCCTGTTCACACTAGTGTGCTATGAGACAAGTCCAGTTGGCTGTGACAACTTCTCAACATCATAGGATTGAATTTTATTTTGATGTGGTAAATTAGTACTTTGTCCGCAGTTATTTCCCAATACTTTCTCACCAGTAGTTTCGCCATTTTGCTGTTGCCTTGGGGGAGCTTTTCTTGAGTCCAGGGTGTTTGCCAAACAACTTATGCTTGTGTATCAATAAGCCATGTACAAAATGTCCATACAAACCCAACCTACAGTTCTGTGTTAATCCTCAAAAGCTAAACTCTGTATAGTTTTAGTATAAATACATATGATTAGTTTATAACTTGGTTTCTGTTTTATTACAGAGTCTGTGCATCTGCAACCTCAACAGGATACAAAGCTCCACAAAAACCCATCAAAAACGAACATGATTGACGAAAAATGAACAGTGTTATGAGTGAATTTTATTCAGCAGCAAATATTTGAGTGAGAAGCCTTACGTTGAACCAAATCACAATTGTTTCCGCTGCCACTGAGACAGTGCATCAGAGGGAGGCTGAGAGCGAGCTGAGCGGCAAAATCTTTATGGATAAATGTTGATAAATGTTGGATTTGTCTACTGTTGATTTATGCAATAGATATGAAGAGTTTATTATCTTTATTTTGCAGCACGATTAACAAATTAACAAACATCACTGTATCAAAAGGTATCTGTATGAATTACTTCCTGTTGCTAGACACATGGAGCTTTCAAAATAATTAATATTAATAATATTAAGTATCTTTTGTACTACAAGAGTCACCTGTGTGTGTCAGCTTGCTTCATTGGGCTAAACAGGAGTGCCATAAAACAGGAAGTGTTGTGTGTCATGGCAACGCCCAATAACAATTGCAGGAAAGTTGTGAATAAGCATTCATGTTGGTGAGTTTTAATTTCTCCATGAACTCTAAACAATGCACATTGAAAAAAAAATGACTGCTGTTTCTTTGATTTTCCTAAATTATATTTTTTTTGCAAGACAGAAAATACAAGTTGAACTGTTTGGGACATTGACCAACCCTAAAAGAATGCTAAAAAAAATTCTAAAATATCATGCTATGATAATAATCTGGTTATATATTCATTGAAACCTTTTAAAAACAATATATTTCATTTTCAAATTAATAAACTTCAGTTCATGGAATGATACACTATGGGCTCTGAAATTGATTCTTTCTATTTTCATTGACATTTAAGACAGATTCCCAAAGTTTTTGGAATGGGAGTTCTTAATTAGAACAGCTTGCGATGAACCTCAACCATGCGGATGAAAAACTACGATTGTTAAGCTATAAATACAGGAGAGAAAACTATGTGGATCTGAATTTGTTCATATTTGCCTCTTTGGTCTTCCATACCAGAGCAAGTAAAAGGGAAAATATCTCTAAAATGTTTTTTAAGTTTCTATATCAGGCCTTGTTATTGAATGCTACACAGCAGCAACTGTGTCCAAGGTACTTATCAGTTCACCAATCAGCCAAGAGATCAAGAGGAGTTTTGTAGGTTCTGTTTGGATTGTGAAAAAGTGTTTTTTCCAACCTCTCTGAGCAACTCACACAGTATCATGCTTGTAGCAACATTCCCCGTTAGTGTTAGTTTAACCACAACTGACCAGTCAGGACAGCAGCAGTTTTCATATGATCAAACACAGCCATGCATAAGGAGAGGTGAGTTGTACATTATAGTTTAATGACGGATGGGTGGTACGCTACCTTGGAGACAGTCCTCCATGAGAACAGTTAGTTGGAGAGGTGAGGGGGCTGGTTCTGCTGGGGGTGTGGCGTGTTGGTGTCCGGCCAATAGTGTTACTCGGAGACCCCTGGAAGATGAGAAAACATAATGAAATTGGAATGTGACAACCTTGCTGTCTGATGGTTCTGTTGACATTAAATACTTTGGTGTCTAATTCAACTAACCACACTGCTGCTGGTATTGCTGGAGTTCTTCAGGTGGTTGTGCAGCAGTTTGGTCGCTCCATCCTGGAAAGTTTTGGGGAGAGCTCCCAGCAGCATGGTAAACTCCGGGGTGTTGAGCTCAAACAAAGCGATGAGCACCACCTGGGCCGCCTACGGGAAATGTAGTACAACATGTTAGAATGGAGACACACAAGATGTTTGGAAGCTCAGATGGTTTCCATGGTTCCACAAGTACCAGGACCAGTTGTTTCTAACAGACTGAGTCAGAGGAGCTATACTGATGTCTACAAAACTTTGAAAAAGCATGGATAATCCAGGTCATCACTAAAAAATGAATTCATAAAATGTTTCCCATTTCCCAAGGTTTAAAGTCAAAACACTTGTGAAACCACAGAAACCAACTTTAACCTCCTCAGCGACCACTTTGGTATACATTAGCCTGTAGGAAGAAAGTATTAAAAGGTGAGTGTTCAAAGCTGCATTCTGTGAAAAAAAAAGTATACAACTATTCAATGACATTGTTTTTATATAAATGTTGCAACATGCAAGTGAGTACATATCAAGTTAACATAACTTAAAGGGGGCTTCTATTGTTGCTGGGAAAAGTTTACCAGTACCAAGCTACTTTGGTTAATCAGAAGGTTGATGAAACTCAGAACAAAAACTGGTGCGAAGTTTTGCTGAATTTTGAGAGATAACAATCACATTTCATGATCTCAGCTTCAGGAATGTTGTTGTTCTTGCAGGGACGGTTGGCTGCTTTTGCTTATTTTGCATATCTTACATTTATATTTACAAGTTGTTAGCATTGTCAGAGTTACCTTTAGCCTAACTAATGCATAAACCATGGTTGCTTTGTTGGTCATGGTTGCCCATTGACTTGTTGTTAAGTAAAGGGTGATGATCATAGGGCAAAATCTGAGGTAATAAGAAATTGTGTACACAACATAGATAGCAACAAGATAAGCTAGTTCAGCAGATCCAGCAGAATGTGTTTCAGATTAATTGGTTAAGGATCAGCTGACAATCAGATCGTTATGCCAGGCTAACAAACTCAAGTGGGATGAAGCATTATCAGTATAAACTGTAATATTGAAGAAACATGGTGTCCTTTCGTGGTTGTATTTATTTCTGATATCTAATTCCTGTTCCTAAGTTTGAAGCCTATGTGAATAATGCATTAAAAACCAATATTGCATTATAATCAGCATATAGACCTATGGTTATAGTTGTAAGCAATAAATATTATATTGTATTATTATATAATATTTAGCATTTTATAATGGCTCAAGGTCAAGTATAAGACTTTTTTAATGGCTGGTGAGTCAATGACATTTTTTTTTTTGCATTTTGAACTTGCTTAAGCCAATACTCTCATTATAATACATTTCAATTGCAATTATAACTTATTATAAACATAGTATAGTATTACAAATTTGAGAATTGTAACACACTAGAATCCTTGCAAAAACGGTATCTGAAAGTGACAATAATATATAATCATATATATATATAGGTTAAATACATCTTTGGATTGTCTATTGTTCAGAAATGTTAACAACATGCAGGTATGCAGGTGGATGAGAGGTTAATGTGAGTCAGACAAACAGAATGTGTTAGACACACACAAGTAACAAACAGCATTCCTATCAATGTTGAGCTACAAAGTTGGCTAAAGTACATTCACACAAAGCAACAAGCATTTTCAGTCATTTAAAATAAATACCAAGGTTAAACCTGAGTCTTTCGTGGTTGCACAACAAGCTTCATCTCTATGGTGAGTGTTCAACTTGCCAGGCACAGTGATTTTTAGGTTGTTACAGCAGAACAGCTCGAGCTTAAAGTAAATGGTAGAGGTAAGTGACAGACGCCACACGAGACTTTTCACTGTCTTGAAGGTGTTGGTTAGGGCACCGGGCAGGCGGGGCATTACGTGCTTATCGTGTCGTGTCGTGATTGGCTGTTGGAGCGGGCTCTACCTGCTTACACCTTTCTTCCTGGTTGCCCTCAGCGGACAGTAAGGCTGCAGTGCTGGACCTGCCAGCTAGCTCCTCGCTCACCCAGTTATGAAGGGTCTGGGGCACAGTGGCAAGGCAGAATGGGCATTACAGCATGACAAGTCCTCCATCACATGTGGATGCAATATCATACAACCAAGCTTTCACAAACCAATAAGGATCAGATAATGGATGTTTGTACTCATGAAAGCAAACTAAAGTGAAGATTGCTTTCAGCAGCAGACATGACTAGTCACTCCTCATGGATATATATTCAGCATGCCGGGAGGTCAGCCCCTGGTCTGAAACTAGGATTTCATTTGGAAACAGCAGTGGAAAAACAAACAGAAGTGGACACGGGGAGAACATATGACGCACATCAGACAAGAGGAAGATAATGGGCCGTTGACCCAAGGCCATCCACACGAAGAGTGCCTATTATCAAAGTTTACAACTGGTGCTAAACAAACACAACAGGCTGAAGAATTCCTAAAAAGTGTAGAGGTATACAAGATGCCACTGGCAGCTGAGTGTATTCTCTTATTATTTGTCAAGCACAAAATTGATCTTTTAGGAAAGACAGATTTCCTCTGCAAATAAATATTCTAAAATAAATTACAAACTTACATCTACTACAAGCAATCAGTTTTGCCCTCATAGGTAATGTTAAAAAATAGAACAGTATTGGATAATTTTATATGTAGATGGTATGTCCATGCTAATGTGTTCAGGTAAAAAAATAAATAAATAAAGTTGGCTTTGATGTATAATTTAATGTGCCCCTTTGAATACACTGTGGTCCCTATATTTCCTTGATTTAAAACTGTAACATGCCACCACATTGATAAGAACAACCATGATGTTGTGTATTAGGCTGAAGCAGTATTAAAGTAAGTATAATACATTTCAACTCTTGAGTTACGCCAGTGTAAAAGGTTATAATGGCAAAATCAAAAATGTGCTTCACAAGTATACTTCTAACAATAAGCACAAATATGACTTCAAAAAAGTAAATAAATAAAGATCCAAACAATATTCTGGAGAAAAAGCATAAATATTACTATTAATATCATTATTACTTTGTTCTTATTATTACTGTTCATTATTATGATTATATTGGGCTGTACCGAATGTCTTCGTCTTATTTTGACATTTGAAGCTTTTATTTTTTACGTTTTTGTGAGAAACTTTAAATACCTCTCATCCTATTTCATACCTTACCTATCATCTCATAAATTATACAAATAATAATAAAAATAATATACTTTTTTTAAAAATTGGAATTAAGTAATTCATGGGTTAAAATGAGTATAATGTAAGATTGGCATTAAATTGTTATACAAATAAATAAATTAAAGTTGGATTGAAGCATTTACGTCTGTCACACTGTGGAATTTTTGGAAATGTTTGGATACAATAACCTGACACAGCCACCACTAGAATAGCAATATACAAACAATATAATACAGATATCAGAAACAGGAGCCTAATTTTTATCTACAACTGTGCAGAAACAAAGTTTAAACAGAATGAAAAGCCATGAAAAATGCTGCACAGCTTTCCAGATTTTAAATACCCAGATTATGAATGACAATTTGACCTCTTTGGTACAACCCTTAAAAAAGATATTAATTATATTATTATAATTTTTCCATTGTTAGAGCTGTTCATCAGTACATGGCTTACCTTCCTGACATCAGAACTCTTGGGCTCAGTGGTCCAGGTGATGATGCGGGATACAGCTAGGCGCGTCTCGCTGGAGTTGACAAAGTCTGTCGGGTCCATCTGCCGAGCCAAGGACTCAATATACTTCAGAATGGCCACCTTAACCTAAAGAAACAACAAACATTCAGTCAGGCTATTCTATCAATCACACCAGCGAGTCAAAACCCACCTGCCTGTGAATAGAATCAGTCTGTCTGATTTAACTTTACCTTCAGATTAGGTGTCTGAGTCTGATCAACGATGAACCTCATCAGAATGTTGAACTGTTGGTCGAAGGGGAACGACTCCCTGAGAAAGACATGGAATGAGACGTTTACTTTTTCTATGCTGCTGGACTGTGTATCTTATAGTGGAACAAATCAAGCTTTAGGTTATGATATTGTACCAGCCAGCAATTTTAATTTGTCATGTTTACATTCATATATTTTTATGCATATTCTGAGGTCCTTATTTCTTTCAGCAACACAATGCTAAGACACATTCTGCACGTGTTACATTAGCATAGCTTTGGAGGAAAAGTGAAGGTACTAGACAGACTGCCTGCACTACAGACCTGTCTCCAACTGAAAATGTAAGGCACATTCAAAATATAACAACAGAGACCGCTGCAGTTATGTATAAAGCAAGGATTTTACTCTTAAAAAAATTGTTTTCTTCAATTCCTAAATGCTAACTGAGTGTTGTTAAGGAACTGTGATAGTACACAAGAAAACATGAATAAAATACAGAATGAGTGTCTATTTTCAATAATCACATACGTTTATGGTTGTTAACTTTAAATATATTGTCGCTTTATAGGTTTCAACTAAACATATGTCAAAATAGAAAAGTGAATGATCACACTCGGTTTAATTTACATTTTGGACAGTATCCATGCCTTTTTGGAATTGGGGTTGTAAATGAGTTCCAAATTGCATATGTTGTCAGTTTTGCATCCTCATAGCATTTCGTTTTTGTTTTTCAGAGGTTAAATTTGCCTTAGGTTTGAATAGAAACATGATGGGGGTTAGCAAGCCCCATGGTTGTGATGGTGTTACTACTGTTATTTACATTCTAATTGAGTGAAGCACAAATCTCTGACAAAATGACTCAGGTTTAAATAACAATATTAATGGCAAACTAATTCCCAACACTGTGGAATGTCCCCTTATCTACTAATCTTTATAATCCCCTGCTTTGACCCCAACCACCATGCATGTCTTCATATCAGACCTTGTGACATCCAGGGCCTTCTGGACTTTGGCCTGGACTGAGCCCAGCAGGTCTGCCCCCATCTTCTTCAGCAGCTGAGTGAGCAGAACAAAGAGCCAGTCCTGCAGGTCCTCCCTATGCACTGTGATGAAGTCCACAAGAGTCTCAAGGAACATGCTGAACACCTGTGAACAGTTCAAACACTTTTTAATCGACTTTTATAAGATGAAAACGCTCATGTTGAGACTGATTTAGCTTCATGTCTGTCGTAATATGGATAAAAACACACTTACTCTCTGTTGTTAAATCCACAGCAAGGCAGACCATGCAACAAAAGACATTATTAGTGTCAAGTAGGATTCCATGCATTTACATTTAAGTCATAGTTAGTTGTATTGCTTTAGTCAGTACAAGTACCCATTGTCTTTACCTTGCTATGTGGATCTGCAAACATCCTTGTGAAGATCTCACAAAGTCTCTTCAGCTCCACTCGGCTGCAGTCACAAAGAGAAACCAAGAGTTTGGCAGTTGTTTTATTTTCTACATTTATCTTAAGAAAAATATTAATCCCTTTAACATTTAATACATCCAGACTCGACTCAAATAAAAATGCCTCTGTTGTATATATTTGTTATTTACACCCCTACAAGCTCCTGATTTGTTTTTTCTTGTTTTGTTAACTGTCATCTTATTTTGTATGTAATACTCCATGCATGATACGGAAAAACTTTCCAACAATGCATCTGATCATATTGATTCATGTATCTAAGTATTTGTGTTTTCATTTTTATCAAACAAGAGAGTCTAACAGAGCTCTGGGCTGACCCATTCTAAGGCAATTTCAGGACTCAACCTAAATAAAGGCTGTGCAAACCTGATCCATACATTCCATTGTCACCTTTCACAATATAAGCCCTTGACAAACACACTGTCTAACTATTTTCCACAACAAACTCTCCAGAAGGAACACAAGGAATTCACTTGAATGGTAATAATACAGCAGCTGACCTCAGAGAGAAAGTCCACACTGCTCTGGGTCAATAGGATCCCTGTAATACGAAATACAAAATCTTCCAAGGCAAGTAAAGTCATTGATTTATCATGACCCCAGTACTTACAGGCCAAGACACCCTTTTCTGTTTCTAAGAAATGCTGCATTTTGTCAGCACAATGAGAATCAACCATCAACCTCACTCTTATAATCGAGACACAGTCAAAATTCCTGATCATGTTGCCATCTTGAGATTGCTTCATATGCTCTCCTTTTATACAGTTCAGAGCCATTACACATTAACATCTCTTTTGACTGTTAAGCAGGTGACGCATGGTTATGGGAATTGGTCACACTTGAGTGAGCTGGACATGGTACTGAAACTGACATTTCCACTGTGGCACTGTTTGACACCTTATCCATGAACCCAGTCCCACCTCAGAATCCTTTGGCTCTTGAGGAGATTCTGCAGGCCTAGCAGTCCCTCCTTCCTCTCAGACCAGTTGGAGCTGGCACAGTGGTTCAGGACCTCTGCCACGTCCTCCGTCTGCCGCAGGTAATGGGGTATGCCACCATTCCTCGAGCCATATGAGCGCTCTGAGCAGGCACTGGATGCATCACTGTTGGCGTCGTCATCTGAGTACATCCCCGGGGATTCGTACCTTCGCCTCATCGGCTTCCTCTGTAGAGGAGAAGGCAGAGCATGGAGGAAATGTGAAATGCACAATATGATACTTACATGTTAGCCAGGCACAACAGGGAAAGTGCTTAGGCAAATAAACTCAGCCACAAAGAGAATGTCTTTGATTCAAGGTCGCTGGTTGCATCAGGGAGCCATGCAGTTGCCATGTTTTTTTTCTGCAGATTTTACTTAAAGTTCAAAGGTAATTTTAATACATTCACAGTGGTGGTATAATGCTTTGGTTGAAAATTAAACCAGGATTTTCTTTTTCTTTTTTTTTTTTTTGTAAATCAACATCAAAGCCAGTCAAGCAGTGCCATGAGTAAGCAAAAGATCTTGACTACAAATGCAATGCAGTGGTGAAAGTTCAAACTATAGAGCATAATCTGAAAGACTTCTGAAAAAATAGACAAGTATGAATTATGTAGCAACAAATGATGTCCAATATTAAACAACCACAATGTGGAAAATAAAAAAAAAAAATGTTGGATGCCAAACTGTAATAAACACAACTGGGATGCGATGGACATAAACATTTAAGGTAAAATTCAATCACAAATAAATAAAAATGGGTTTGGGGTGGAAGGGTGTCACGAGCCAATATAACAAGTTAAGCTGCATTACTGTTTTTCAACTTGATTAGTGCGTGATGGCATGGATATACGAACAGATTGTAAAAGGACCAACTACCTTATTTCTGGAGTCTCCTAACAGCTGAAATGGTAACAAACAACCAAGAGGAAAAGATGAGAGAGGGAGGGTTTAAAGAGGGGACAAAGAACAGTTGCTCAGTCCTTCTAGGACAAAGCTAGACGGTCCACATAAGAATAAAGCTCACAATAAAGTGCCATGTCGACATCTTGATGACATTCAAGCCATTGTCACCTGCTGTGTAAGCATAGTTGTTTCGTTTCTGACATATATTCAGTTGAAAACTATACAAAGACAATACAACTTATGTTCAAACAATACACTCAAATAAATTAAAATAATAATAACTCTACCTTATTTGATGCATTATATTATTATTATATTTTTTCACACAGCATCCTGGTTTTTCTGCCGTATTTGTTGAATGACTGTTACCTCACCATGTTTTGCTCACTCTGCTCCATCACAATATTCAACTCAGGTAAGCGTCCAGCAATACCAGCTTGGCCTGACAGACATTTGACAATAATGATGCCATTTCCTACAGTCCATTTACTCAAGTACTGTGTTTTAGTAAATATCTGAGGTACTTATACTTTACTGAGTCTTCTCTTTCATGCCACATTCTACTTCTACTTTAAAAGCTATGTTATCAAACCATAACAGATAAATCTACCTTTAGGTAACCCTAACCCTAACCCTAACCACAAAAGCAGCAGTAGTGGTAGTTTTTGCTCCTGGTCTTGTGCTGACTGAAAACTCTTTTAGTTTGCTGGTGTGACTTCCTAACAAGTCAATTAAAAACTTTATATAGACCTCCCACATCTGCATACAGCCTGTCTCAACTCGCAGATAGAAGGAAACTTTTTGAAGCATTCTCGAATGCCTGTTTCAGCAATAAACATATTAATACATGTTTATAAAGAAAAATACTCCACAGCAGCTTACCAGAGCATCAGCCACTGCCGCCTCCACCTCGGTGCCAGTGTTAAGGACTCTCATGGCGTTGACTGATGCAGAGATCCTTGCTTGGTGGATCAAACCATATCGGTCTAAACAGGAAGTTCGAAAAGAAAAATGTAAAGAAATATGGTAAGTGACACTTTGTAATAAAGTCAAAGTAGCCACTACTTACTTACCTGAAAGAACAACATGAACAGATACTTTTTTAAATAAAGCAACTGTTTCAGTTTCAGACAATTTTGCATGTAAAGCCATAAACTGGACACGAATAAGCTGAAAAGATCACAAAAGGGAAAATTTCTCCACACAGCGAAAGTAAATTATAAAAAAACACAAATAGAGGATGACCAAGCCCTTAGGTAAAAATATGAGCCCCAGCAATGCACCAGAAGAAAAAAACAAAAACAAATATGATAAAACAAAAGAGACACAATTCATAAGATGTTCAATGGATGATGTGGCAAATAACAACAAATAAAGCTAGGCTGAGTCAGCACATTTCAGGCTGTAGATCACGATTCCACAAAAACCACAGCTTAAAATGAAAATATATATATGGAGATAAGGACAAGCAGATGAAAAAAATAATAGTTCCCTTTACATGCTCAAATATAAAACCTATCCATTCTTACCTTCCCTGTTTGCTAAAATACTGAGTACAATGCTCTATTTAATCCGGAGGGAACATACAGTAACACATCACTAAACACAGTCACAGACGCATGCTGGTTCTGTCGGCATTACTGCCTCTAACATAGGGAATTTGGTGGGTGAACCGAGGGGAACTGTTGTGGCGCGGGAGGTCGGGGCATGCAGGTCACCTGACTGGCTGTGGGGGTCGGCTGTGGAGAGAGCGCTGGTTGAACGGGAGTGACGTCGGGAGGCTGCAAGGGACAGGAGAGGTGGGCAACATCCGGACCAGGGGGTTAGTGACATACACTGCAGGTTAACGGTGACCTCTAAGGTCAGACTAAGAGCAATGCTCATACATTTACGCTGACACTAAACTGACCTGTTGTTGTCAGGTTTTTATATTAAAATAAAGACAAAAGCAGTAGACTCCAGCTTCGTATTTACTAATTTAAAACTCATTGTGATGTGGCCTGCAATGTGGTAGGAATCACAGCTCTACGAGTGACACTGGAATATACAGTACAGATTAGTTTGGCCTTTTGCATTTCACACATCGTCATTGTCATTACAAAAAAAGAAGTCCAAAAATAAAGCAAAATAATACATATGTAACAAAAACAACGGAAAAAGCAGTTTACTTATGCTGTTTCTTTTGATTTGTTGTTGTTCCTTGTGAAATGTCTATGATTATTTAGAAAAGACTTGGCTGGTAAGTGTATAATTCCAATGTATTAGTCTTATCTTTTTATTGTTATGCTCACAGTTCATGAAGCTAAATTCCAAAGCCCGACCATACAAGGCATACTTCTCCACTCCTAAAGGACACCGCCTACACCTAATATGAAGTCACAGTGCAGGGACCTCCACGTTTGACAATCAAATGTCATTGCAATATGTTGCAAAATAAGCATGATAATCAGCAAGTCCTGGCTTGTCCTATCTTGTAATACCAGCTGTACCTTGAGGCATAAATGAGTCACTGTAGCACCAAGTAAGCACTCTGTCCACAAGGAGAGGACAAAGAAGAGGCAAAGGCAAAGATCTGCTCATCAAGCCAATTCCACACACAATCAGGATTATGGAGTAGTAATATTATTGGAACAGGATCTCAGAGTTTCAGCTGCAGAATTTCCTGTGTTCTTGACCTGCTGTTATTCAGTGGTTTCATTTTTAATTTTAATTCTAGATTGCATCAGGCAGTAAGCTGTACAATTATGTGATTTCAATTTAGCGGCAGCATGGCATGTTGGTAGGAGCCAGATAGGCATCCACCACAGTCTGTCTTGCCACAATTTTAAAATGTATCAAAGATATTTTTACACTTCTCAGTCTGCTGCGCCCACTACTGTCAGTGCTTATACCAGGGGTATAAGCACAGTAAATCATGGCAGTGCACCACAAGGTTGATTGGAAAAGGCCTGGGCCAGCCCGGGGTTAGCTACTGGTGGCTCCAGGTGTATGTAAATACAGATAATTTATCCATTATGACTAGGCAATTGAAATCATTCAGGACACATAAACAGGAACTTTTTTTTCTAATGTAAACCCTGTTATGGACCTAGTTGTAACCAACTGAGAAAAATTACTGCTACAAGACGAGTCAAAATATGGAAACTTTGCCAAATTTACGATACAGGGTATGGGGAGTATGGGGAACAGGGAGGAAGTGAAATACTGATCCCTATTATTACTTTGGAGTATGTGGCAAGGTATTATGCCTTGCACCTTTAATGGTAGCAGTTGTACACAGATTTGTTCAGGAAATAAAAACAATTTTTGTCCAGAGTAAAAACTGTACATTTGAAGATTGTACTTTGTCAGTAATAAAAAAAAGAAAAACAAACAAAAAAAAGAAAAACAAGATTCAGAGGAGACACTGGACACAGAACAGTTATCTCCCCTTAGAAAGACCCCATTAGTGCATGCACAACAGAGAAAGACAGGCAGTGGCAGAACAACAAAGAACACAAACAACAGGAGCGAGGCTCATGTGAGATTCTCTGGGTGGGACACTCACTGAGAGAGCGAGTGCAGACAGCGATTAGCTCAGCAGTACTCACCCAGAGGAGTGAAGCCCCGAGCGGGGCTGGTGTCGCGGCTGCTCTCGCGACTGGTGTCGCGACTGCAACCTTGACTCATGCTGGGACGGGGAATACGGCTCCGGGCTAGCGTGCGGTAGGAAGCAGGAAGAAGAGCTTTACCATTCAGGCTGGCTGTCAGGACAACAAGTTAGGTGGGAATGTCAGTGTGCATTCATGAGGGCATGTGGGCGTGAGAGTCAGACATGAGGAAAAGAAGAGGAGGAGAGATTATACCAGAAGAAGACTGAAAGTATAAAGCCCTGCAGGCGCTTCTGTAACTCCAGGTTGTAGGTTTCATGACACCTATCAAAGTCTTAGATAAAATAAAATGGTGTATGCCTTTTTTGTTCAGATAATTCAAAATGTGACATGTAAAAAAGTCACTGAAGTACACATATTTTGGTGTAAGTGTTTCTTGCAGGGAGCCTATTGTGTGTTTATCAATGTATCAATCAATAAAATAGCCAAAAGGAATTTATTTTATCTGTTAATTTTTTGGCTTGCACCTTTGAATGTTGGTTTTGGATCAAATATACAATTAACTGACACCATCAACCAGAACCTCTGGTGCTCCAAATAAAAGGAGACAAAAATGGTCAGGAGAGATGCCAGGAAGATTAAGAAGAAATGAAAGCAAAGACAGAAGAGGAACAGGGACAGACGGCTGGGTGAGTGAGTTATTCAAACAGCATACTGCTAGTAAAGGTAACACTCGAAAAAGCAACTCAAGCATCTGTTAACATGTGACAGCAGTAACATCCATAAGACAAGGGTTTTACGGTCTGCAAGGATGGAGAAAGCAACAATTCAAACACAAACAGCAACCCTCTCTTATCAAAACACAGAGATAATTAATAAGTAAAATAATAATAATTGAAAAGTAACATTTATCATCAGTCCAACCCTGACACATGAGAATGATGTCTAACTCTGGCTGGCATCTAGATCAAATGCTGTCATCTGCACAGTCAGATGGTATTGGGTTTCTGTCCAGGGTCAGCGAACCATCCAACTAAATCCAAACCACTACCAAGTAGAAACAATTCATTTACTTCTACAAAGGAATAAATTGTTTTTGCAGTTACAACTACAGTTGTGCTCATACATTCACATACCCTGGCAGAATGTATGATTATTTGACCATTTTTCAGAGAATATGAATGATAATTCATGTTTTTTTTTCACTCATGCTTAGTGGTTAAATGGCCAATAAATTGCTTCACCCAACCACTGACCATGAGTGGAAAAAAAAGTTTTTGTGTTATCAGACCTGAAAAGTGAAACCAATACAGAAGCTGTGTAAATGTGCATTCTTTCTAATTGCCAGCAGAGGGCAACTGGCAAGGTCTAATACAGGGGTAGCCAAACTATGCCATTAAGGGCCGCTTTGGCTGCAGGCTTTCGTTCCTACCAAGCAGGAGCACACCAGGCACAAATCATTAAATCAACTGATCTCAGGGTTCAA